>PVIH01003895.1:57500-90446 GCA_004025045.1 Sigmodon hispidus
AGGAACCATGAAGATGCCTCCCAAGTGGTAGAGCTAGGAAGCCAACCTGGTGCTTCACATATGACTCAGCGCTATCTAATCCTCCTGGCCTGGAGCTGCAGGGTTTTATGAGGCCCTTAATAGCCAGATGCTGTAAGACCAGAGGATGAGTTTGGTCATAGGTTCAAGGCAAGTGTCCTGGGTCAATACACTACTAAGTCAGGGGTCCCACAAATCTCCAGGGTATGGCTCTGATCTCTATGTCCCCATACTATCCTGTGGGGCATGCTGAAGCAGGGTAGAGTCATAAGCACGTGCAGAGCTGAGTTGTAGAGGCCTACCACAGCTCTGCTACTCATGGGGAAGAACCTTTGTAGAGGTCTACCACAGCTCTGCTACTCATGGGGAAGAACCTATCACTCTGTTCACAGCTTAGAGATCTCATCTAGAAGATGGCAACAATACTCAGATCTTGTTTTATAAATCGAAATGGAAATTGTTATTAACAGCTTAGCACTTGATAAACACTCAGCATATCATCTGCAGTAATAAGGTGGGCTGCTGCCAGATCCACCATCTGTGAAGCACAGGGTGGGGTGCTTCGAAACTGAGGGGCTCTTGCAACTTGCTCATAAAGTTACATCAGGACTAAAGTGTGTGTGTGTGTGTGTGTGTGTGTGTGTGTGTGTGTGTGTGTGTGTGTGTATGAGACCCACCTATCTAAATAGGATGTATTTATGGTGCAGTAGCTGTTAAATGGGGGAATTTGCCCCATAAGTTGGCAACATTTCAGACAAGATGAGGAATGGCATGGATGGACATCTCCACAAAAATTAACTTCAAACCTCAGTATTGCTGAAGGGAACATGTTTGATGTGGCTCAAAATTATTCTTCAGTCCTGGCAGCAAGGCTACAAGGCATAGCTTTAGAGTTCAGAGCCCTGAGTTGCTGGTGCAATGTCCAGAAAGTTCAGGATTGTATATGATAATGAGTGGGGGGGGCATGTTTGGCTAGAATGAGTTTCTCACGTAGGCTCAGTAGGGCCCAGGCTTTCCTAGCGATAGGTAGCATAACATCTGTGCCATCCTTTCTGGTAAAGCTTCATCATATAGGCATTGTCTGCTAAGGTCATGACATGGTGGGGGTGGAAGAGCTGTAGAACCCAGCACCTGATATACAAACACCTACACAGGGCTTAAGGTTGAGGGCAGTTACAGCAGGAAATGAGGGTTGTCTTGGTCACTGCATCTGAGGGGAGGAATGTGTGTCAAGACTGCATCACTGCCCCAGAGGAGAAGGAGGTAAGAGAAGCCAGGCAGGTGTTCCAGCAAAGGTCAGATGCCCCACTGGTCTCTTACGGTCCTCACTGGTCTTAAGCACAAGTTTTGATCTCCATAGCTATTGACACATCAGTGTTCAATAGCTTGTCAGACATCTCTCCTGAATTAACAGGATAAAATTTTATTTTTATCTATTACAGAAGTAACATGTACAGTGCAAAAATTCTGAGTTGATAAAACTCTTAAAATATTTGATAACCATAATTCCCAGTGATAAACTTTTTTTGTATGTACATGAGAAAAATTCTCCCCATACATCTCAGCCTGCCTTAAAACTCACAACATAATCTAGGCTGGCATTTCCATGCTAGCCTCCTGAGTGCTAGGATTATTAAGGGTGTGAACCACCACGCCCCGCTGATGAACATCATGGAGGCCTTTGGGTATAAAATTTCATTCTCTGTGTAGTATTTTTATAGAATTAGGATCACACTACACATAACTTTGTGGGATTTGGCACTCAGCCCCTCCCTGAAGTTATTAGAGCAGCTTTGGGTATTGCAAGAAAACTAAATGAAGGTAACAGGACCCAGTGTCCTCACAAAGCATTTTCTCCTCTCTATAAATCCACACCAAAAAATTCTTGACTGTTGACATTTGTAAAACATACAAATTATCTTCTAAGCAAAGAATCAGCCTTTTAAAATGAGGTCAGACTTATCACTGCACTCCAAACAGCTATAATTTGCTAAGAATAAATATACTTTTAAAAACCATGTTTTTCCCCCCATAAAGGACAATTGAGGATTCATGCCCAAGGCGTGTGCCTCGTGACACACAAACACTCCTGGCTGCACGCAATTAGTTTGAGAAATGTTTATCTTTGGAGTTGAGATTAAAGAGGCAAACCCACCCCAACAGCTTGAAGAAGCCATGACCACAGGTCACAAAAAGATCTAGAAGAGTGAGATCTTTACAGAAACCCAGGGCAGAGGAGGGAGGGAAGGAGGGCCCTAGTCCACACCTGAGCTGTGTGTCGTGTGCATGGCATGTGCTGCTGTGGGTTACAAGCTGTTGCCAAAACACACAACACACAGGGAGTGAGGTACCAGCACACTTTATTCCTTCCTCTCAGCAGACCCAATCTGACCTCTCCAAAGGAATGCTGAATAAATATTTAAATGACACAGACTAACAGCCTGCCTAGGGTTAGGGCTCCAGCTGTTTTTGTGCTCAGGATCTACCTAACCTTGAATCATTCTATGATAACGACATAGGAGCAGAGTTGTACCAAGTCCTCATCCATCACTATAATAGAGGGTAGTGTCCAGGAAAGTTCAGCCACCTGGTGCAGATGGAGGGGGATGCCAACTTCTTATGTACAGAACAAGGGTAAGAGTGAAGGTAGGTTTCAGAGGAACTCATAAGCAAATTTTGCCTCAACACTGCCTTCAAAGAAGAGTATTTCGTGCCCGAGTTCACAGGGCTTATCATTTTCTGCTGGGGCCACTTGATGTAATCCCACCAAGTCTGACTGCACTCAGGCACTTGCAGATGGCTCTGTCAATCTGCCTCTGGTGGCAAGCCTCACAAATCCAAATCCCATGGTGGATTCCCATCTATCTGCTGTTTCTGTGGGTTTGAATGATGTGAACATGTAGTGACATATTCTTTCCAGGAGTCACTTCAAAACTAGGACAAAAGCCCAGCTTTATCTGAAAGCAGGGGTGAGGAGAGGAACAAGCAGCAGGGGAGAGGCTCCCGAGGCTCAAGCAAAGGGAACGTGTAGCAAAGCAGTGTGACCTCCCTGTGCTCATGGCGCCAGCTACGGAAAATGGCAGTCTACACCCTGGGATCTGCCTTCCCTGCACTGAGGTTCAAGTCTCAGCTCCCTGATGTGGGGCATCAGTTAAGCAAGTTAATCCCTCTTAGACATCTGAGCACTGAAGTTGGGGATTTGGGATTTTGGAGAATCCATGTTTCATGGCAAAGTAGGGAAGTGGTCCAGAGTCTTGGAGAGAGATCCCAAGTTTAAGTTGATAACCTGGCCATCTATTTCCAGCACTTCATTTATCTGAGTTTTTTGCTTATGGGCAGTAAATGAGGCCACAGAATACTCTCCCTTCACAGTGTGACTGTGAGGAAAATGAGATGACATGAGGAAGAGATGTCACAGAAGGGCACTTGGACAGCTCACTTTTAGAGGAAGCTTCCTGGGAAAGAATCAAGACCCCATAGGCTCCTTCTATCTCTGAGTGACACAGTGACATTCTCACAGGACATCAGCTCCTTAGGAACCCATCCAAACTGCACACAGTGCATTTGACCTGCCCATGAAATACTCTAACTCACAGCAAAGGCTTTTGTAGGGAGGTTTATAGTCTCGCTTTCCTCTGCCTTCATGTCCACTATCACAGCTATACTGGTGACTGCCGCTGGGTGCCTGCAACAGCCCCGCCACCCACATGGCTTCTGAGATGAAGGATAGTTTCTGAATAATAAGACAATGTTTCAAAAGCAAACGTGAGACCATCTACAAAAAATAAGGGTCTTTTTCTTTTGGGAAGCTGAGCCACTTTAGGAAAACTTTCAAAATTGCCTGTTTGAGAAAGTATCGTCAAAGGGGACAGAGCCCCATTCTTCGGGAGTTTACAGACAGTAAGGCAGGACTAGTCCTGTTAAATAAGAAATCAAACTTGGAAGTAACATGTTATATATATATATAAAAAAAAGCATGGCTGTGAAACCATACAGCAGCTTGTTAAACTGCAGAGTCTGTAAAAGTCTTTGTTTCTAGATGATGTCACATAGCACAAGGACAGTCTAGCATGCGTTTTATTACTGCACTAGTAAACTGTCCATTTTTTATTTATTGTGCATAAAAGGGGTCTTTTCTCAGCTCATACCCCACTTTCTCCTTTTCAGCATTTCCATCTCTATGCAAGTGGGTTTCCAATGGGAAGCAGACCTTGTCTTGACACAGCACACGGGATACTGATGCAGGAGAAAGTGAAGCCAAGGTAAACACTTGTCTCTACAAGGTATGTTCTCGGCCAGAAGGGACTTTTGCCTGGCAATCGAAAAGCCAACCAAATGCTAAGTTTACTATGTCTGTGTATCTAAATAATTATTGAAATTTAATTTAATCTTAAAAATAACTTTAGTGAATTCTTTTCTAATCTTAGAAAACAGAGAGGGAGAAGAAAATATACATTTACTGTAGTCTTATTCAGGGGTGGCTGCTGCTAATATTTCAAGGTGTGTCTTTCAAGTTTGCACACGAATCTATGTGAAGAAAAGCAGATCCAAACATAGCTTCTATGTACCACCTGTGACTTTGTTTTAACACAGGATGTAGCATTCCCACAGCAATAGTCACTCTCCTACAGTATTAGCTCATCATGGAGGGTGACCTGTAATTTACATGTGGCTCATCTACCAGGAAACATTTATGCTGTTACTTAAGTGCCCCCTGCTACCTCTTCTTTCTGCCTTTGCTGTCGTGAGAATGATAAGCAGCCACGTCACCCATGTCTCTACAGACCAGTGGGTCCTAATGCTATGACCCTTTAATACAGTTTCTCATGTAGTGGTGACCGTACACAACATTGTTTTTTTTTTTTTTTTTGCTACTTCCTTTTCACTGTTACTTCATAACTGTAATTTTGTTACTGTTGTAAATCATAATGTAAATATCTGTGTTTTCCAGTGGTCTCAGGCAACCCCTGTAAAAGGGTCTATTCAACTCTAAAGGGGTCATGGCCCACTGATTGAGAACCACTGCAATAGACAGTCCCAACCATTTCCTTTGAAATATGTGGAGGGGGCTGGAGAGATGGCTCAGGGGTTAGGAGTATTGGTTGCTCTCCCAGAAGACCTGGGTTCAGTTCCCAGCACCAACATGGCAGCTCACAACTGTCTGTAACTCCTGTTCCAGAGATCAGACACCTTCATACCAATGCACATAAATAAAGCTAAATAAATTTAAAAAAAAAGAAATATATGGAGATTAAAGTGTGGGTCAGGAAGGTAACCCTCTCGTAAGGAGCCCATCCACACCCACGCCTGGATGGTCCTCACTTTCTGAGACTCTCCTTTGAGAAGCCTATCTCCGCGCTGGCAGGTACACCTCTCTTCCTAGCATCCCTCTCTCTAATAACCCTCTTGCTTGTATGAAGATATCTTTATTAAATTTCAACTCTGCTTCATAAAAACAAATGTATAAAAATTGTCATTTTGAGAATTGCCTTCTAAGATTTCTGATGGTGTCTCACTGACCATGCATGAAAGCACCATTTATCTTCATACTTCTAGTTCTGAACACTGAGTTTCTTATACTCTTCCCAGGTTTACTATAGCAAAGTCAGCTATTGAAGCTGGATGTGGTGGCACACACCTGTAACCCCAGTAAGTACTTGGAGGCTGAAGGATTAGGCATCCAAGGCAATCCTTGGAGGCCAGCTTGAGCTTCATGGGAACTTACGTCAAGAACCAAACCAAAGGGAAATTAAAGATAGCCTCCTTGTGCAGACCCACGCTCACAGGGAGCACTCTCCGTGTGATTATGAGATAGCCTCCTTGTGCAGACCCATGCTCACAGGGAGCACTCTGCGTGTGATTATGAGATAGCCTCCTTGTGCAGATCCATGCTCACAGTGAGCACTCTCCGTGTGATTATGAGATAGCCTCCTTGTGCAGATCCATGCTCACAGTGAGCACTCTCCGTGTGATTATGAGATAGCCTCCTTGTGCAGATCCATGCTCACAGTGAGCACTCTCCGTGTGATTATGAGATAGCCTCCTTGTGCAGACCCACGCTCACAGTGAACACTCTGCGTGTGATTATGGACTTCATAAGTGTCCTTTTCATACATTTTACCTGTTTTTATTCTTACTTTTGTAAACGATTTTAATATTTGTATATAGAGAAGTCAGAGGAGAGCTCTGGGACACAGTTTTCTCTCTCTCCACTGTGGGATCCAGGGACTGACCCAGGGATCAGGCAATTTTACCCACTGACCCATCACATCAGTTCCATTTTTCTACTCTTTTTTAAAAACATGCCTGACTTCAATAAATATCTTTATACTAAGCTTTTTGACCCTGCATTATATATATTATAAATAATTTTTCTTTATTTCCTTTTCCTTTTGATTTTTGTTGGGGCAGTAACAGGAGAATTTAAAAACATGTGCTTACACTATCAAATTTTTCCTTCAACCTCAGTCCCTTTTTGCCCAATGTCTTTGTAATTATGCAAACATTTACTTTTCTAGAAATTTTATAGTTTCATGTTCACATTAAAGTCTCCAGGTCATCTGGAATCTGTTTAACTACAAAGTGCAAGATAAAAATCAAACTCAATCATTTCTCTAAGCAGTTATCCAGTTGTCCTGGCCCCACACTCTGAATGGTCATTTAATTTAATGCTAAGTTCATACCGGAGTCAGGCTCTGTTTGCCAGCTATTGTCACACACTGTTGGAATGATCACGGCGTTTTTGTTCATCCTAAAGTCAGCACAGGCAGTTTCTGAAATTTACTTGGCTAGTCTTATAGTTTATACTTTCACATAAAGTTTAAAATTACTTTTTTAACTTAAAAAGTTCCATGGGAATTTTCACTGGGATTCACTAAAAGTAAATGTTAAATTTAAAATGAGTGGTATCTTTACAATGCTCTGTTTAGGGACGGTGACATGGTCCCTGGTAATAATGACATAATACCAGTAGCTGAGACTGGGCAGCTGTCCATGGCCATGTCTGTTATGAGTCCCACCCGCCACACTAAGCCTCTTAACAACCTAGCACATAGATGCTATTGACACAAGCATTTCACAGAGAAAAACCAAGGACAGAATGTGAATCCCTTGTTACAGTAACACCTGGAAGTGATGAGCCAGGACTCTCCCTAGTCTCTGTCTCCAGATCCTACTATACTATGCCTGGAGTTTAGACCATGTATTTATTTTCATTTTCATTATATTCCCCACAAATATTTTTCTTATATGTCACTCGTATGTCATTTTGTATGTCTGCACAAATTGTCAATAGCTTTTGTTTGTTATAATTTTCCTGAATATTTTTTATTTTAAAAAGATTTTGCCTACTTATTTGTGTGTGTGTGTGTGTGTGTGGGTGGGTTGATGCCTTGGAGCTGGAGTTACAGATGGTTATGAGTCACCTGATGTGGTTGCTGGGAACTGTACATGGGTCCTCTGGAATAGCAGACAGTGTTCTTAATTGCCAAGCCTTCTAACCCCCTGGAATATGTTCTAATGGTTGCTGTTAAACTCTGGACAGAGGGATCAGTAAAAGTAAATGATGTCACTGTGTCGTGGAGATGTGTGTTATTGTGTCAAAGAAGTGTTGTTAGCTGGGGACAGGGGTAGAGGTGAACACAACACAGAACAATGATAAATAGGCATGAAAATGTCACAATAAAACCCATTATTTTGTATGTTAACTAAAAATTAATTGAAAGTTAGAAAAATAAGTGAGGTACTAATTCTGAAGTATTCAGTTTAAGAACCCCTTATTGTCTAGCAATAAACTAACAACTCTAGTTTTTTAGGAATGCAAGTTCATTCCAAAGTATTTGAAAGTGCTGATTTTGTATTTAGTTTTCTTGTGTCTTTAATGATGTCATGTCAATGTCTCATGTGGTAGAGACTGGGCAGGTGCAGTTTGAACACTTAAACAAAACCACGTGAAATTAAAACTGAATTTCTCAATCACACTAGTCAGTTTTCAAGTACCAGTAGCCACCTACTGCATGTGGGAACCACATCAGCTAGCTCTCTAGAACATTCTCACCATTTACAAGATGGCGACCTCAGAACCATCTTCACTGTCACAGAGGAACAACATGGCATGGTTCACTATTTCCTCTCCAACTTTAAAATGAATACTTTCCCATGGTGGTTTATTATTAGAATGATGTCACTGTGTCATGGAGATGTGTGATATTGTGTCAAAGAAGTCCTACCTGGATTTTTGCTTTCTAAGTAATTTTATAAATTTGAATTCGGGACTGGAGAGATGGCTCAGTGGTTGAGAGCACTGACTGTTCTTCTGGAGGATCTAAGTTAGATTTCCAGCATCCACATGGCAGCTCACAACTGTCTGTAATTTCAAGACCTGACACCCTTACACAGCTATACATACAGGCAAAACACCAATTCACATAAGATAAAAATAAATATTTTTTAAAAAATTTGAATTCATAGTGAATTCAACACCTTCCCCATCTAGTGTTGCTGTGACAGGCAAAGTCTTCCTGGGATCAGTTCACTGTCTTCTGCATCCCCCAAGGCTGGGCTGGAGTGGGATGAAGCCTGGAGTCAGCTGCCCCTACTCCAATGGTCTGTATCTGTCTGTGAGTGAGTAGATGGTGGGCACAGGTGGTGAGCACACAGGAGAAGGAGGAAGGATCAGCTGGCAAGTGCTGGCTATGGCGTAGGTTTGACCCATGTGTTGGTCACCCCACTCTGCCCTCCCCCATGGTTTTCCCCACAGAGGGTACTTCAGAAGATCTGAAAGTCCAATCCTTGGAGCTCTTGACTTTTCTTGGGGTTGGGGTTCCAGAGGGAAAGTGGGAATTTATAGCAGTTTAGAAAGCGGCTTCCCCGGGGCTGGAGAGATGGCTCAGTTGTTGGAAGCACTGACTGCTTTTCCAGAGGACCAGGGTTCAGTTCTCAGCACCCACATGACAGCTCACAACTGTCTGTAGGTCCAGTTCCAGGGGATCCAACACCCTTCACAGATACACATGTAGGCAAACACCAAGGCAACTAAATAAAATTAAAATAAAAAAAAAATAAAAAGAAAGTGGCTTCCCCACAGTGCCTGCTCAGGGACACTAAAAAAAGTTTTCAAACAGCACACACATTTTAGACATAGGAGAGCATTCCAAATTTTTAATAAAACTAACTGAATGCTTTCAGTATTTGATATTATCCCAAGCCAGGAATTCCAGATGTCTGTGAGGAAGCCATCACTTGTGTTTAAACTATCAAGAGGGTTTCAAGGTGTCAAGGAGAGAAAAAAGATGTGTCCTGCAATTTTCCCAATTTAAAAACAGGTTCAGACCTCCTATCTTTTGGGGATATAAGGAGAAAACCCAGAGTAAGTCGTGAGCTCTCTCTCTCTGTCTCTCTCTCTGTCTCTCTCTCTGTCTCTCTCTCTCTCTCTCTCTCTCTGTGTGTGTGTGTGTGTGTGTGTGTGTGATGCCTTCCTTTCCTCCTAAACCTCTGGTCTGCAGAACAGAAAAGGATAAAGCCTGGGAGCACAGAGCATGAAGGAAAATGTAGCACAGTGTGGCTGTTATTTATCACTGCAGTCAGGGAGCCAGTAATTGTCCATGTGATGGACGCCAGATGCAAATAATAACCAAGCTCCCAGCATCTGCCTCTCTGGAACCAGGCCTCCCATCTCTCCTGGACAGCCACTGAGTCACACATCTTTAAATTCAGATCTTGCCTGCTGCAAATGTCTCCCGGACAGTTCATCTTCCCTCATGAAATGCACTTAGCTTTACTTCCTCCGTCCTGACTTCATATAAAATATTCACCACAATGAGAATTTCTTGGCTACTATAACCAAGGAACTTCCACATTGAAAATAGTCCCAGAATCCACACATGCAAGCCCAGTATTCTGGTATTTGCTTTATTCAGGATTAATCGGTTTAGAGCATCTTGTTTTCATTCTTACTCCAGAGCCTCCAGTGCTTTGCTGAAAAGCCTCAAGTTTCACAGGCCCTAACTATGCAGGGCCTGTACAGGCAAGGGGGAGTGAGGAACTACTAGGTAGACCATAGGAAGGGAACAGGCACTCCTCCCTACTTCCTCCTTAGGGCTCGTTCTGTGCGGGGATGGGGGGGACACACGGAAAGCTTTGTCAAGCTTTGTTCTGATCCCTTTGGGCTGTTTCTACCCAGTGTGGTTCAGACTCTGGTGAGAACCAAGGGCATCAGCAGGACCGATTGTTCCTCACTGGCCTCATTAGCACTGAACAGTTCTCTGAAGGCCACAGTAAGTGGCTATGCTGGCAATGCCTCACCTCCCCCATGTCACCAGGACTTACTGAGTGTGACTGAGTCATTGATCTTGAAGCTGCAGAGGACTCTGTCCACATTGCGGGCATGTCGGAAGCCATTTCCTCTTACGACCACTTGGAAAGACTCTGAAATGAGGAGTAAGAGCACACATTACTTGACCATCACCTATAAACTTGCTTTCTGTCCAGGACAGAGCCTCTGGCTGTAGTTTCCATAGGCGTCAGAACCGAGGGCTTCAGGTCAGGTAGAAGAACAAAAACAACATGGAGTCCCCTTTCCACTCACTGACCCCTGCTCTCCCATGTGCCCAAGGAAGAGACAAGGCTTCCTGCTCTGAAGTACTGCTCCCTGCTTTGCTCCTGCCTGCAATGCCTCCCCGCCCCCCATTCCAATCTGACCCACTTCTCAAGTCTAGACAGTTCTAAAACAGCCAGAGGGGACCCAAGGAAGGGCCCTCCACTTCCTCCACAACATCCCTCCTTGAGTCTGATTTACATTTTGGAATCTCCTGAGCGAATTTCTTCAGAGCCTATGTGAGTCACTGCTGGGCATGCAGCTATGTAGGTCTGCTAATGTCCTGTCCCCGCCCCCTCCACTGCCCAGAAAAGTGTTCCTGTGGTTCAGTAGCCGATAGTTGCAGCTGTCCTCTCTCCTGAGTGCACAGCTGTTCAGTGCAGCAGTCGATGAACTCAGCTACGGAACTTTGTGGAGGTCAGAGGTCAAGCATGACCAGCTCGATCTGACACTGGGCCTTCAGTGCATGGCCATTTCTCCGTAACAAGAGACTTCATGGGCTTGCATATCAATTGCACACTGGTTAATGCATGCTCAATTATTAGTATGTATGATTGGCATTGTTATAGGTTTAAAAGCTCTTTATAATGTTGTCCTACTGAGGGAAAAAAAACAATAAGTGAAATGCTTAACCTGCCTATGTCTGAAGATAACTAGTAATCTATTCTGTTTATTTTTACTTATTTATTTCTGTGAGTCTGTGCATCTGCATGCATAGCCCTTGGACAAGCTAAGCTGTTGTTCCCCAGAAGCTCACTCACTACCTTGGTTTTTGAAGCAGGGTCTCTGCTGCTTTTAGGTTTGACAAGTAGGCTAGGCTGGATGGCCAGTGAACCTGCCTGCCTTTGCCTTCAAAGTGTATGGCACTGTACTGGCTTTCAAGGTTCTTTTTTTTCTTTAACCTGTGTTCAGGGATTGAACTCTAATCCAGAAGAAACACTGCAGCATTTGTGGAAGTGGATCCAAAGTAAATTGCTACCAAATAAAAACTTTGTTAGAGGGAGACTGGAATTAAAGAGCTAGCATATGGGGCTCTCTCAAAGTTAAATAAATGTCATGAGATTAGGTCACATTCATTCTCATGGAATTCAGAGATTTTGTTTGCCAAAGCAATAATTGATAATTAATGGCTCTCACTGTGCCAGCCCAGTGGTGAGCATTGTATGGATCTGATGTAATTTCCATCTCCCTACAGGCCAGGGAATGTAGCTGAAAAAATGATCTCAGAGAAGTTATGTAATTTGCTCAAGATCACACCCATAGAAAACCTCAGACCCGACCTGGAATCCAGGACAGTCAGGCACCACGGCCCCACTGGCTCATCTGTCATGCAGTATCCCAACACTGGCTGAAAAGGAAAATGGATGCTCACTGTGTTGTGACCTTGGAGTAATTTAGGAGTTGGACTCTTAAACCTTCTCCTAATTCTGGACAGCTGTGCTCATTTGTCAGTCCTGTTGGGCTGACCTATACATGAAGCAAGAAACCAGTTGTGGGGAACCCAGAGGCACTGCACATTGAGGATACAAACAAGAAGAAAGGCCTTCAGAAGAATGGGGGCCAGAAGAGAAATGGAATTACGATTCTGAACATTTGATGATTTGCCCAGAATCAGCAAAGCTGGACTCATATCCTCAGAGTCAGATCTTGGTTGGGAACTTTATTAATCAATGTGTTTTTCAGGGCTGCAGTCACGGCAGTGAGGCTTTACACATGTGTGTTGAAACTTGTATACAATTGCTAAGTTTAAAACTTTAGATGTTTCCCACCTCGGCACATCTCTGATCATCGGCTGGTTCAATGGATGGGGAGACTCTCACTGCATCCTATTTCCGCAATGGAGCTTGGGGAAACCTATCTTGTGCTTCTAGTTTGAATGCCAGACATATAGACATCTGGTTGACACTTGTGCTGAATCCACATGTTTTTGCCTGGCCTGGCCTCCCTCTTGTTTCCTCACACAGCAGCAAAGGGAGAGGAGATGCTGGAAGCAGGCTGCACGCCAGGCTCCCTTCTCTAACACCATGTTCAGCACTGGCAGTTCAGCTGTCGAACCCTCTATAAAAGCAGCTCTCCACATGTCTGGTTGGCTCAGCCTCAGGGAGCTGAGGAAGGAAGACAGCAGGGACCCATGATGAGAACCAAACCATGCAATCACTCAGGCCTGGGGAAAAGATGCGGGAATGAGAGGCAGCCCCTACCCTGCCTGGCACAATTTCTGTGTCAGCACACACATTTGGTTTCCAGAACAGCTTAAACATCTGACCCAGCAGCCTCCCTGGAATGCCAGATCCATGTAAAAAGAAGTTATGTAATCCAGCTCTGTGTAATGAATCTGTAGCAAGAAGGAAGCAGGATGCACCCCACCCAGGACACCCCACTATAAAGTCTGTTATCCCCAGAGCCCTACAGCCTACCCTTCACAGTCTACACAGCTCAGTGCTTACAGAAAATGTGAACACAGGATCCTCTGAAGGACTGCAGCTCTTTCAGATAGTTTTGAGACTATAAGCCTTCAGGGAAAATGGTCTACTTGCAATCGTCTTTGATTTAAAATTTTGTGATATTTAACCTTTATGGTATCTATCCTAGAGATATAAGTCCATTAGGATCCTTAGTATAATTCTTATCCCTAATCATAATTTAAGGTTCTTGGTGACAGAAGTTAACATTTCTATTTCTGCTAGATGCTTGCCTGTGCTAACCTGGGGTGGGCTTACCTCCATGTAAGCTCACTCAGGAATGACAAAACAGGATGGGGAAAGGCAAGGTGCTTATGTATTCAGGTCCCAGCCAATCTAATCTAGGGACTTTCTGAGGTCAACAAATAAAAATACTTTCAGCACCAATAGTCATTACAGAAATGCAAATAAAAACTGCACAATTATTTCACAGCCGGTATGACAGCTACACTGAAAGAGATGGGTAGTAACAAAAATTGGTGAAGAAATGAACATCTGTGTATATTGTTAGTGTGACTATAAAATGCTGAAGCCTCTTTGGCAATAGTGTGGCAGTTTCTGAACATTTTAAACATAATTACTCATGAGCCAACATATATATCTATATGGATACATATATATATCCTACATATATATCTAAGAGAAATGAATACTGTCTGTTCACAAAGAAACTTGTACAAGAACTCATGCTGGCACTGTTCATAAGAGTCCACAACAGAAACAGCTGATGGCCATTAACTGATAAGTAAGATTTCTCTACATGTTAGAATATTATCTAACCATAAAAAGTGACCAAGTTTGAACGCACACTGTGACATGGGCCACAGATGCAAAAGGCCACACATAGCATGTTTCCATTCTTGTGAAATGCCCAAGTTAGCAAAGCCAGAGACAAGAAGCAGATTAGTGGCTGCTGTGGTGGGGGATGGGGTGCTGCTCACTAGGTACCATCATGGAATTAGGTGTCTGTTGTGGTCACACAACACTGATATGTTAAAAACACCAAATAAATTGCTTTAAGAGGTCGAATTCTGTAGTTTGTGAACTAAAGAGAGCAAAAAGGGTTTGGCAAACCTACCCGATTCCCTACTCTTTCCCTTCTTCAGTTTTCTTCCTTTTCTGTTCTTGTTTTTTAAATTAAAATACTTAGTTTGGGATGGTTTCCTATCACTCATTGGGCTGGACATAGAGAGATTTGCACGTTTCCCCTCCCTTGTTGTGTTTGACTGCAGTCAGGGCTACTGCATCCTGTATGTCAGTCTGGGTTTTCTTTCCTAATAAATGCTGTTGTAACATCTAGCATACTTTAGAGCATTTTTACTTTGTAACAAGGTCTGTGAGACATAACTGGCATATGCTGCTGTGCATGGGAAGGGTGGGGTTTGACATGAGAGACACATTTGAGAGCAGACCTCTTCACCACCATCAATGTTTCCCTCTGTGACCCTTAACGTTTCTTCCTAGTCCTTCTGTCCCAGGAACCATTGGTCTGCTTGCTAATAAAGCATCAGTTGGAATTTTCTAGAAGTTCATGTAAATGGAATCACACAAACAAGCGATTTTGAGTGGCTCTTTCATCAGTGCGATTAAGATGAGCCTGTAATTGCCTTGAGATTTGTACAGGGTTTGTTTCAGGGATGATAGACAGAAAAACTAAATATATTTTTTAAATATATTTTTTTAAATTTTATGTGAATTGGTGTTTTGCCTGAATGTATAATTGTGTAAGGTGTCAGAACTTGGAATTACAGATAGTTGTTAGCTGCCATGTGGATGCTGGGAATCAAACTTAGGTCCTCCAGAAGAATAGTCAGTGATTTTAATCACTGAGCCATCTCTCTAGCCCCTAAATATTTTTGTACATTCACTTGTTTATGAATAAGTAAGTGATTTACAGCTTTGGGTCTATCAAAAATAGAGCTAGTATGAGCAACTGCCTATTAATTTTGTCTGGTCATAGATTTCCTTTATCTTGGGCAAATGTGGGATGGCAGGACTGGGTCATTCAGTCTGCGTATGTACAATGTTTTTAAGAAACTGTTTTTCACTGTGAGCTTCCAGCTTTCAGCAGTAGGTGAGAGTTCTTTTTCTAATCAGAAATATCTTAAATTAAGGTGTGTGTGTGTATCTAGAAGACCATGAAACATTCCATTCAAAAGAGGGTCTAACATCAGGCACCAGTGCTTTGCAAAGCAATTGGGAAGGTCAATCAGGAAATGTCTGACTTTGCCCGAATAAGTCTAGTTCAGACATCTCAAATTTCAACAGCAAATGTGAAGTGAAAATGATTTGCTTTTGTATAAACCTTCTCTGCCTCATGAGAAGCAGAGAGAAACAGTGGGATACTCCAACTGCCTCTGAAATGTTGTGTGAGGCGCTGAGGATGACTTCCTTTTTGGAAGAGCTTATAGGGACTTTAAATGCAGACCAGATTTGGTCCCAGTCAGTTCTTGCCTGGAACCCTTGCTTGTGGGGAATTTGGGGAACTCTGAGCCTGAGGCCCACTGAACTCAGTTCAGTGTTTATTTCCTAACAGGAGGTGGAGCTAGCCTATGGGTGGGCCAGCTTTCCTAATTATGCAGAGCCTGACACACATGAACGTTCATAAGAACTTTAAAAGTGTTGGAAGAGAGCAAAGCTATTTAAGGTAAGGTGGTGTCAAAGCCACCACACAGCAGGCAACGACTGTATGTTTGAAATAGGGACTCAGTTAAGACAAAGCAGCATGTTGAATGGCCACCACTGGGGGCTGACAACAGGGAATAGAAAGGAACTATTGAATGGGAAGGAATGACATATTATCTCTTACATCACTCATTTCCAACAATGGTAACCCTGAGCAAATACAGCTCCACTGTCACTAGTCTTGATTTCCAAAGTAGTATAAAAATTGTAATCTTTAAGTACATTAGCATTTTAGCATATTAGTAATAACTGTATTTTTAAAAACTGCAGTGTAGATAAACAAAAATGTACTTGGTTGTCACTCAACGCCTGCAAACTGGCAGCTTTCAGCCTCTGAGCCTGGAGGCATTCTGCAAAGGTTCTGCTCACTGTGGATTTTGACTAGTGACACTTCCTTTAGTGACATGTACCTTTATTCCCCTGCATCAGTGAAATCAGGTTTTTCCTAAACCTGCTTATGTATGAAGCTGGCTATCTGAGCCCAAATTCTACTTTCTGCACCATATACATTAAGTTAATGTATACAATTTTTAAAATTGTCTCCAACAGCTTAATGATATATGAGGGAAATTGAGTAATTTGTTGAGTATAGAATTATTGAGGAGGGCTTTTTTTCTATTGTCTAAATGGCCATTGGTTTTTAATTGTTTCATTCTAACTAAACAGTTAAAAATTGTAAGAACTCTTACGATTGTATGGAAGGAGTAAAATAGTCAATGGTATTGTTTTGAAGAAATACATAAATGAAGACTATCACCAAATTTTATTGATGGCCTATTTAGTGTCAGGTACTTTGCTAGGCAGAGGGGACATGGAGAGAAATAGGTGCTTAGCAGAAGGAGCTAAAGATTCTTGAGAATTTGAAACGGCCAATGGATGTATCACAAGGTTGCTACACATCCAAGATTGCAAAGCCAAAGCCTGGGTTTTCTTTATGCAGGAGATAATTGCACAATCAAAGGACTTCTTTGTTTCCTAACTACTTTAAAGTCCGAAACTATAAAAAAACATATTGTATTCACACATGATACACGAAATTCAAGTACTCTGAGCAGTCCACTCCCTTATGGGAAGCTCACAAAGCTCAGGGTGACTGACCTTGAATTCAATAAAGTCTAAAGCAGTTTAGGCTCTGCCTGTACAGGCCCTTACAAGGCCTTGGCAAGAGCTTGTGTGGTCTTTTGACAAATTTTTCTCCCCCATGTTTTTGATTTATTTATTTTGTGTGTGTGTGTGTGTGTGTGTGTGTGTGTGTGTGTGTGTGTGTGCTTGCCTGAATGTATGTGTGTATACCATGTGGATGTTTGATATTCTTGGAGTTTCATAAGCAGAGGCCATCAGATCCCCAGGAACTACAGTCACAGATGGATGTGAACACCACGAGGGTGCTGGGAACCAGGGTCTTCTGTAAGAGCAGCCAGTGCTCTTAAGCCCTGAATCATCTCTTCAGCCCACCCACTTCTTTCTCACAGGGTTCACTATGGAGCTCAGGCTGGCCTTGAACTGGCCATCCTCCTGCCTCAGTGATGAGATTGCACATGTGAATCATCACTCCAGGCTTTCTCTGAAGACGTTCTCCTGGAGCGGTCCCTGTAGTAAACAACAATTTATTTGAACATAGGAAGGAGATCTTTTAAAATTGCTTTTCTTTGGAAAATTAACACATAGCTCTAAAAGTCATCATGTGTTTTGTAAACAACTTTACACACATGTGCATGTATACTTATAGTATGTATAGAATTCATATATATGTGTGCATTCATATAAGCACTGAGTCTTGCTAACATGTTTGTATGTATTATATATTTTTTATGTACTTCATGTGATGTTGACACAGATTCAGTGTTCACCTCCTTGGCCATTTTCAACTGCTTTAAATGTAATCAAGAATTGAGAAGGAAATCCTTAAGCAAACGTCTCGATTATACCAGTAAAATATGACACAAACAAGCTCTTTCTGCAGGATCTACTGTCTTACCTGGGTTAGGTGAAATATTTTTTGAGAAGCTAGAGATGACAGAGCATCAACAGAGACTCACAAGAGTGAATGACAAAAGGTTCAGGAGGACAGGACCCACAGAGTGCATCCCTGTATCTATCTCCAGCACCCAGCACTGTGCCTGACCTGCAGACAGGGACCCACAGAGTGCATCCCTGTATCTCCAGCACCTAGCACTGTGCCTGACCTGCAGACAGGGACCCACAGAGTGCATCCCTGTATCTATCTCCAGCACCCAGCACTGTGCCTGACCTGCAGACAGGGACCCACAGAGTGCATCCCTGTATCTCCAGCACCCAGCACTAGACTGCTGCCAGTTTATGAGGGGTGCATGCCTGAAGCCGTAGGTAGCCCTTATACCACAAAGCCCCAATTTTCATCACTTAGAGATGATATTGTGACTCAAAGAAAAAGATGTTCTCTGGAGACTTCCTCCACTGATGATAGACTGTAACCGCCCTTACAGTGATGCCTGGAGTCCTATACCACCATTTTCTAAGTCCTGGTAGATGGAACAATTAAGACAAACATATATCAAGTACACAATACTTAAGAGCAACATTTCAGGGAGGCCCTGGGCTCACTGTGACCCTCTGGTGTGATCTGTAGGGCTGTCATCAGGAAGGACAACTCTACCGCTCACAGGCAGGGTGGTGTTGGGATCCACCTTGTATCTGGGTGAGAATCCAGTATTTATTTCTACACTTTCCTTGCACTCATGTCCCATGAGGGAGGGGGATTTTGACAGCAGATTTCAGGCTTTCCAGCAACTGACATGTTTCTCCTTTCTTAGCCTTTCCCCATGGCAGATTTAATTAGCAGTTTCTGACTGTTTTAACACCCCGCTTCTTGCCCTACGTTCCACTCCCTTACCCATGAAGCAAATATGCATTTGAGCTCAGAATACCATGAACAGAAAGAGTAATTAGCACTTAGTTCAATTTACCTCCTGCGCAAATGGAAGATGGTTCAGCTGCAAGGATTTCAATGCAGGATTTCTTTAAAATCTAGGGAGAGAGGAAATAAAACAGTCACTGATGGGCTTGTCTTACTAAAAGAGAGAATTAAGACAGTGCTCTCAAGTACAAGAAAGAGAAGTTCAAGGCTTGGAGAGCTGAAATATACCATTTCTGAACTTATGCAAAGGTAGTTGTTAAATCAACTAATGATGTAATTAATAGACTTCAGTTCATAAAAAATGGAAGTGTCTTAGAATTGGGAAATGCCAGTTTATCAGCATGGATGTTTACTTAGGGAAACTTCGTGTTCCAAGTAACACTTACCCAGTCCACCCACCCCAAAACATGATCAAATGGAAAGGGCAATAAATTACAGTTCAGAGAAGGGATTCAAGGGTAAATGAAGGAAAGATGGGTGAGCCCAAGAAAGATGTGCAGGAAGGTTTTATCCTGTGAGCCCTGGAGCTGGCTCCAAGCCTTCCAGTAGTAAGTGCAGAAGATGTACTTCAATCCATGGAATAAAAACACGCCAGTTTCTCAAGAAAGGCAATATTTACCTATTCCAGGGAGAATCTGGACATCCTCAGAGAGCAGCAGTGTGGAAAGAAATGCACAAACAAGCTTAAGAAAAATATCTTTATCTGGAGCAGATGATGAAACAGGAAAAGTTAGATGTGTTAGTGGTTAGGAGCATGACTTTTAGGAGATGCTGGGCCTGGAAGTCATGAAAAGCATCATTCTTTGTCAGTTTTGTTTTAATTAAATAATTCTCTCTCTCTCTCTCTCGTGTGTGTGTGCCATTCTCTCTCTGTGTGTATGTGTGTGTGTTCATGTGTGCACATGTGAGCTGTGAAGCCACAGGACAACTGGGTATTGTTCCCCAGAGTCTGTTCACCTTCTTTTTGGGAGACTCTCATTTAGACTGGCTAGTCAGTCAGCCAGCCCCAGGGATCTGCTTGTTTCTGTCTACTTAAGGCTGAGATTATTTACTTATTTTTTTACAATTGTGTTCTCAGGTAGAACACAGGTCTTCAGGCTTGCAAATCAAATACTTTCCCAAAGGAGCCATCTCCCAACCCCTCAGTTTTAAAAATGCACATTTTCTAGGCCCCTCATGTACAGTTTCATGGGATTTTTGTCATTTTTTTTCCGTGACCTTATTTGTTTCTGCTTTCTCTTGATTCTGCACTAGGCTGGTGGCCTCCTGAGCTTTAGCTTAGTCAGATACTGTCCCCACCCCACACAGGTGCAGCCTCAGTGCCTCAATCCTGCTAAACCGCTGTCCCAACTGCAGTGACCATGGAATGTTCTGGATGTCACATCTCTCTGTGTGCATCTTAGTTGGAGTTAGAAGTCCCTACATTCCTGGCTCAGGATACTTTTTTTCAATGCTGAGCTCTCAATTCCAGTCATCAGTCTGACTTGACATCAGGGACAACCCCAATGATACATCTGGGGAACAGGCATGTGATTCCTCCATGCTCCCCACCCTACGGTCCATCTATCTTAGGCCTTTAGTAGAATCCTAGGACAAAATACGGTCTTCCTTGGGTGACACCCTACTCAAATGTGATGACTACCCTCCCCCACCACATTGCTTGTTGGCTCACCTGACTCCTGGGTCACTTTACAAGTCCTCAGGGACAGATCTCCAAAGAGACCACATTTAAAGAAATGGAACATATTCAAAGGGAGTGTTTAGTGGCATTAGAACAACACAGAGCTGTTTCAATGTTTTGCAAAAATTTCTCAGATTTCCTCTAGAAAGTCAAATCAATCATCTAATCATTCACAACTGAAGATTTCAAAACAGTATAAGAACAAAGTCGAGCTATTGGGCCTGTCTTTTTCCAATTTCTCAAAACAAGTCCATGACATGTACTCATGTAACTTTCTGACTTTCCATAGACATTTCTGAATCAATCCTAACATGTAATCAGAATTTGGTAAAATAAATTTCCATGAATCTTTGACTACAGACACTCTAACAGGGTCTGTCATAATAAACACATGCTGTATTATTTTCTTGAAGTGTCTGCAATTAGCTGATAACTCTAAGGAGCGCATAAAAGACCAAAAAATGTCAGTCAAGTGCTCTGATTCAATCAAGTAAAAATACAGCTTTCCCAACCTTAATTTGAAACATCTGGAGGAGACCATAACAGCTAGCAGAGTAAAATTCACCAGCGAGGGATAGGCAGGGACTATAGCTCCCGCTAACTTGAGATCTCTGCTTTCAAAAGGTAGGAAGGTCTTAACGGTGCCAGTGACCCCTTGATTATCAGCGGCTCAGACTATTATTGTCATCAGTCTGCCAGAACTACAGCCAACAGCAGATCAGTTCAGTAAGTGAAGGTGAGGAGCTAGAGGGCCCCTCTCCCACACAGGCAGTAGCCGCCCTGGAGGTTGTACTGATATATTGTTAGGTCCAAATTCCCTAAAATGGAAGTGCCACTAACTGTGACACTCTGTGCTCAGCTCAGGCTGGACACAGGGGGATTGATAAATACTCACATGCAGTATTCCTCAGAAACCAGTCAAATGGTTTTTGTCAAAAAGACCCACTTCCTTTATCCCTCGACAATGAGAGCATCTGGGTATCTATTAACACATACCTGTTATGCATTCCAAAGCCCCTCTCCGGAATCCTGGCTCTCCATTCCCCTCACTCCTCCACTATGCCAGCTCCTAGGCTCTTCCAGTTAACAGGCTTCCCAAACGGTTTTCTTTATAACCTGCAAGGCTTTTTCCTGCTTCAACATTCTCTCTATTCCTGGGAGCTAGTCATGGCAGCTGTAGGCTCCTCTAGATGCCACTGACTACTGCCTCTCTGGCCCCAGGGAGATAACCATGCAGCTATCATTACAATAGACCTTTCTTTCCACCCATGGAAACTTCCAGTTTGGTGGATCCCGATTCACAGGTGGATAACTTTCCACTGGCTGGTTGAATCTGTCCAGTTTTCTAACATAAAAACTTAGCAATTTCCCTGAATGTTTTTAATCCTTGCTACTCCCCAAAAACAGTCAGATTCCTGCCAGCAAGTCCAGGTGACTCCAGCATGAAAAATCTGCATTAGACCCACAATTCAGATCAGTTATCCTCCTTTACGACCATATCACACTTTAAGCTTATTTCTAATAGGCTGATACCTTCAGATTATACACATTACATCCATTCTTACCCACTTTTATAGTCACAAAGATTACCCTGGCACATATTAGGGACTAGATATTTATTAGATTAAAAAAGTGAATTCAAGGAGCATTTTCTGTGTGCCCTTAATTCAGCAATCCATTCATGTGCTCTCCCTTATATCGGTATAACTACGGGGCATTCTGAATACAAAGCCATTGTCTATACCACCGTTTACTGAGCATCTCTCAGTCTGGGACTGCCTTCCCAGGAGGACCGTTCTGCCACCTCCATTTCTTTAATGGATAATCTTCAAACCACAATGTTGTAGGTGGTTCCATCTAGGGCAGCTTGCTTTCAAAGGTTCTTACTGTCTTTGCTTGGGAAAACCCACAGAGGTCTACGTTTAGAGTGTGAGACTCAGGCTTCCCCAGAAGGTCCATACAATGTCACAGCTGGATAAGCCTGGGACCCTATGCTTCTAGAAAGAGACCAACAGCCTGGGCCATGCAAACAATTCCAGATCATCCTAGGAGCCCAAATGATTTCATCTGAAATTTAGGAGTTAAATATTAATAAAGTTAGACATCATTTCTAGTCAAATTCCACTCCATACTTTAAATCAATGGCCACACAAGGTCCATGTCAGCATTTAAAATAAATGCTGAGCATTTTACATGTATCTTTCTGGGACACAGTGATTTTATGTGCTCTGATACAGTATACAAAATAAGGAAAACATAGGCTGAAAACATGTGGAAGTTGTGGGAAATATCTCCAGCCAGTATAAGTATGTCATTCTTTGTGCATGCCCAATGGGAGTCTGGTCTGAAGGAAGACAGGGCAAGCCTGGGAACTGAGGACACCGTTTGCTTTCTAAGCATGTTCTCATCAGGCTTACAGAAGGGAAGCTCAGATCAGTGAGCACTGGATCCCAGTTTGCTCAGCAGGAGAACCTCCGCTCCCTACACACACACACACACACACACACACACACACACACACACACACACACTCCTCTGGTACAGCAATCTTGCTTTTCAGAGATCCATAACTTGCTGAGCCAGCTCTGGTAGCCTCTGCAGCTGTGGGAATCTGTATGACTTGGGGCTTTTTAATAAGCAGAATAAGAACAATAGCAGAAGAAATACCTGCCCTCAAAGTCTGCAGAGCCTCAGTGTAATTAGTGACTGCTGAGGCAAGTGATTTACTATTTTTAAAAGACTTTCTGCTCTACTCCAGCAACTACAGTTTGATTCTATTTTTATTTTGTATTTCAGCCTGCCAGTATGAACAGAGCTGAGAATGTCTCTTATAGCTGTAATATTGGAAGCGAGGGTAGAGGAAGGGCTGAGGGCATTCTGCTCAGCTATAAAATGCCCATCTGTTGTTCAGTGTGGGTCTTCCATGGGTCACGAATGCCATGCAGTCCTCTGGGCAGCTTTGTAATGGGTAAATAAATATGTAAGGCATGGTGCCAGAAACAGGACAGATGGGCAGCCTCTGGGGCCATACAACTTAGCATCTGTGGAGGGAGGGGCTGCCTTAAGTAGGGAGGAGACCCAACAGAGGCTCCCAGCATGGCTGCCACTGGGGTTTTAGAAGAGGGGGGCTCAGACTGCAGGAGACACCAAGGCAATCTCTAGGATGAGACTCCACAGTGCCTCGGGGTTGAGACAGTCTTGAGACAGGAATTGGATGTGGCCCCAGAAGGGAGGGGGGTTTTGAAGATGAGAAATGAGCTGGCTTAAGAAAAGGGCTACTGTTATGGAGGCGCTCGCTCTGGAAAGAGGTTTTAGCTCTGTGAAGCAGGACACGGGGACTGCAGGGCTGTGCTGTGGACGCTGACTAAGGGAAACCCTTAGCTCCCAGTGGGGCTTAGAAGACAAACACTGCCTTTTGTCATAGTTTGCTAGGCTCCAAGCCACATTTGGGGGTTACATTTTTTTTGCTTTCCTATGAACAGAAGGGAGAAATCAGCACTGGATCTGGTTGCCATAAATAAAAATAAGTTTAAATATACTTATGGGGCAGATGCGTCCCCAGTTTGCTGATGCTACACATTTCCTAAGAGGAGGTTCCTGCGGACATTTGCTCCACACTTGTTTATTGTTGTCCAAACACACACAGGCTGTATGTGCTGACTCACCCTCCCATTAATAAGAAGGCAGGCACACTCTTAAATGTTTATTGGAGGGGAAAGCTCTGAGGTGCAGATGGCAAGGAGCCAGTAGCTGGGCTCCTCTTCCCATAACCAGACACTGCCCTCAACTGCAGTAAGTGGGACAGTTGGGGACAAAACATCATGGTATTGGGACAAGTGTCAAGAATCAAAGCTGCCATCCTATTTCAGTGTTATCTGAATCCAGCTCTCATGTGTTTCCTGGTGTCATTGCTTACAGCATTTTGAAAAGGCAAACTAAGGCCCAGGAGCATGGTCAGGTTCTTGCATCATGGTTTCACTGGAAAGTTGGTAATTTCAAGTTGTGGTCAGTGGAGATTCCCCAATAAACCACAATGAAAGAAGATAAGGAATAGGTTTTTTTCTTTAAAATTTACCACTATATTCTGAAATAGGAAGTGGGATACTTTGAGGGTCCTGTGAGGTCGGGTCTTGCCTAGGTGTGAGGTTTTCTTTCCATTTGAATGCCACCCTCCCCCCCCTGTGTTCTTCAGGGTATGGGAAGTTTATTACCTTGGTACTTGTAAACACACTGAATAAAGAAAAGTGGTAGCTTACCATCCACATACACCTGACCTCCGAGGCTACGCAGAGCTGCGGCTGTCTAGGACTCAATGGAGGAAGTAATAATAGCTCAGGAGGAATGCCTGCCTGAAGGACCACAGAATCTGATTGTCAAATTATCCCCTTCTCATGAGCCACTGAACACCAGTGGAGCTTATGGAGGTTCTTCTGAACCAGTGATAAAAGGCAAAGGACTCTCCATCCAATCAGTGTGCTCCAAGATGGAGACACAGGGGTTCTGTCTAACCATGTGCTATGTTGGGACATTCCCTGTGTTTGCTCTTCAGAGTCTCCCTCTCTGAAACAGAGCTGTTTCTGGCTTACACTGCTCAGCAGAGCTGGGGGATCATTCTTCTGAGCAGACACTGGCAGCATCACTTGCTGAGATGTACGGTCCTGGTCAATTTACTGAACCTTCAATCCATACACCAACTGACTTATTAAATGGTTCCAGCAAGGTCAGCCCAGGAGTACACAGAGAGGCTTTTATTTTTGCTTTCTTAAAGTCACAGAGAGAGGAAGAACTGTGGGCCCCATGGGCTCTGTAGCCATGAGAATATTACCTGGGCATCAGCGTCTACATCTGCACATGGAAACAAAATATGTACTGTATGGCAATGATAGGAATTTGAAATGGAGTAGTAGTAAATGGGGAGAGAACATTTGTTAAAGCAGGTTTATTCCAGCTGCTGATTTCCTTCTGCATCTTTCTCCCAAGATAGATAGATTCTGTAAGTCTGGCAGGCAAGTACTTCCTGTAAGTATCAGGAGACTTGAGGGCTATTGAACAGACCAAATTAGGCATCAGAGGACCTGGGGATGACTGTCCCCTGAGCAAAGAGCTCCTGGGCATCTAGTGTCTACTCTGTTTCCCCAGGCGAAGAAGGTGGGGCTTCAGGAGACAACGCTGGGTTTGAGTTCCCTGGCCCACCCTTCATGAGCATCAGGTATGGAGCTTTATCCAATCTGCTGTGGATCTCTGGCCTGGCCTGTAACTTAGGATAATAGGTGATTCTCCAGGGAGCTGTTATAAAGGCCCTCTGGGAAGTTCAACAGCCAGTAACATCTCTACTTTCTCACCTAGGCACAGACTTGGTCACAACTGGTTCTGAGTCGTCTCCCAGGGGATTGTGGGTAAGACGCCATCATTACTTTCTTTTCCAGGCCTTGGGGAATCACTGTTGGATTTCCAGCCTCTGCACACGGCTGTCTTAGTTATCATGGACTTCAAACTGCCTGCTGCTCCATCTCATCTGCCAAACTCTACCTTATACATCTCCCATTCATTCCACCAGTCACTATCCCAGGACCACACACTCAGCAGGTCTAGGCCTGCTCTTCCAGGACAGCTACATTTCATCTTGCACATTATCTTCTTAAAGGAGCCGGGATCACTGCCACCTCCTTCAATATTCACCTGAGGAATATGCTGTTCCTTCATACCCTTCATTATTATTTGACCTCATATGTTATTTGTTTTTTTAAGGGTCTCTCTAATAGACTTCTTGCCTCGCTGGAACAGAGTCACTTTCTGCCTCACTTATAACTCAATGGTCAGTATCCCAAATAAGAGGTTTCCAGCCAGCGTTTTCTTTTCTCTTTTTGGTGGGGGACAATGCTGGAGACAGCTTCGCAAATGCCAGGAAAGCAACTGTGAGCCTCTCTGGCCTCTCAGTGAGCATTTGATTGATGAATCAGCATTAGCCCCTGCACTTTTATTTGGGGCTCAAAATGCAGAAACCTTGGTGACCAGTTTGAGTCATCAGAAGCCTCTCTGCAATTTTATTTTAGATAATCAAGTCCAGTCCTTTTCTATTACAAGAAGCTAACCAGCTGCAGGCCAGTGATGGGAGTGGGCCGGAGTGGGTGCCTCGGGTAGGGGAAATAATTGACTTTCGTTTCTGATACTGGAAAGGGAACGGAACCCACCTCTTGCAAGCAGCCAACCAGCTCTTAGGCTATAATTATTTCTGTCTGACTTCAGAAGGATGAGCCCTGCCGTACTTGTCTCTTTCTCTGTCCAAGCAAACCAGTTAACGACAGCCATAAACATGGGTTTCCAGTCCTGGGAGGATCAAAACCAATGTAACTCCCAGATAAAAGCTCCTGAGAATGCCGCCATTCAGTTCAAGTTGGAGACTGATGTCTGCAATGGGGACACTGTCCTGCTGGAACTTGTGACACACCCTTGGATCTATCTCAGTTTGAGGCTGGGGGCTGTCTTACAGGCACCTTGAGCTCTGGTGAGTTACTGATGAAATGTCCAAGGACAAGACTGACCCACACAGATAGAGGCGCCAGTTGTCTGGGTAAGAACTGACTTGTGAAGAACCCGGACATATGATTCATGAGAACTTTGACAGGGAAAAGAATTCCGCTCTGTGCAGAGCTGTCCTGGTGTGGGCCTCTGATTGGGCCACTGTCTCTGGTGTCTCTATGCTCCTATGTATATGGACAGAGAAGAGCCCGAAGACCACAACACAAAGAACTGATAAGGCAATGAGGATGCTAATTACCCTGGTTTGATTATTGCAGGAAATTGTGATATCACATTGTCTGCTGCTGTGTGTCTGCAATGAGACATCACACTGTCTGGCACCATATATATTTATATATATATTTATGTATGAAGATATCACATTGTCTACCACTGTGTGTCTGTACTGACACAGCACATGTCTACAGCCATCCCACACTGAGTGTGTCTGCTCTCCTGTGATCTCAGAAGCTAAGCAGGGTTGGGCTTGGTTAGAACTCAGAAAATAGATCGGGCTACCTTACTTTAGATCCAAGAAATGTACAATTATTACATGTTAATCTAAAACAAAATAAAAACAAGTGTTTCAGTGACACCACTCACTGCCTGCAGGTGCAGTTAAAACCCTTAGAAGCTTTTGCAAATTTGATCCAGACCAATGTGCTGGCTTCTCCTCCATCACCCATGAAGCCACCCACAGTCAGTGCTGTCATTATTATTCCCTGGATAGACCCCACTCTTCTCCAGCCTCTGGGAAGGAAGCTGAAATCAAGCTACTGTGCCACCCACCTCTTTAAGGGTCTTTCAGCAATCCAAGTCAGCCCACCTTTTCATGGAGCACCCTCCATGCTCAGCTTCCACAGCATCCAAGGGTAGCCTGAATCCTGATGCTAATGTTTTGCAATGCCAGGTTTCTGGTCCATGTGTTCTGGTCTTATATTACCAAGTATGCCACAGTGAGCTCAGAAATGTTTACACACGTGTGTAGAGTTGCTAGGACAGTGGGAAGGACCTGGTTCTGCTTCTACGGTGGGGAATTCTCTCGGGCCTGAACTCAGCTAGTCAGGTTTGACAGTAACTCTCTTTATCCCCTGAGCCATCCTGCTGACCCATCCAAACATGCAGGAAGTTCCTCCCTTGTGGTCTAATAACTGGGACTGACACCCCTCCATTTTCCTAATTCTTCCTACTTTTTCAGAAGGGAAAATCTGTATATTTAAGACAGGCATTCCAAGCCTGAAGTAAGACTGTTTTTATAATTCTCAAAACCTCTACTTATAGACATCTATGTTCTAAAAGTATCCCTGATCCATCCATTGGTTTAAGGGTCCAGCTTGGCTGACTATAGTAGAGTGTCTGGGGAAAGGCCTCAGAGCTGACTGAAACAGCAAGTGAAATTTGTAATTATTTAATTTGTAATTTATGAGTTAGATGCTTTTTATAAAAAAAGGTGTCATGTCTCTGAGAGCAGTTATGTTTAGTCATGGCTGGGTAGGCTGGGAGTCAGTCAAGTGCCGAGTCTGAGAACAGAGGCTGCCTGTGGTTTGGCTTGCTACCAGGACAGGGTCCTCTTCAACTTGTAGGATGGAGTTGGTACAGGAGAAAGAAAAGAAACGAGACTGAAAGGCTGAAGGCAGACCTAGGATACAGTAGACAAATGATATGTGAAGGAGTGTTCTCTCAAGCAAAAAACCCAACAGAGGGAGAATGGCAGGGGAGGGGGTCCAGAGGGGGAGGGAGAGAGAAAGAGAGAGAACATTCTTAAATGCAGATCAGCCTTTGAGAAGTTTGTACTCACTGAGTGGATGATGCCTTGAAGGGCCTGGAAACCATCATTCACAGGAAACACATGGTCCTTGCTGTCTGCAATCCGAGCCAACTGAAAACAGACAGACACACAAACATGTTCAGAGACGTGTCAGGCATGGATGTGGAGGACTCAGAAAAGTTCCTATGTGCTTCCCGGGGTTGGGGCCCCTATGTGGGAACCTAGAGGAACCTGGAGCTTCTCCAGGCTCAGGACCTCACTGAGGGGCCCACTGGAGCAGAGGGAGGGTGGCAGCAACTCCAACATTTGTTTGAATCTTTTCCTTCTTGGGAGCAGAGGTAAGACTGCCCAGCTGGATGAACACACACACAACTTGGGGTGATGTATTTGTAGGTTTGTGGGTCACTGGCTTGTTTCTCACCCAAACACCTGCTGATAATTTTATCTAAATCAGACTTGAATCCTCTCAAAGCAACTTCAGAACAAAATTCAGGCTTTCTTGCAGTACCAGATTGATGAAAGGGGCCCCACCAGGAGGCAGACCTAGTGCTTCTTCTGCTTCATGAAGCAACAGACAGAAGACCAGGAACAGGGACCTTCAATATTACTAGTGTGGGACTGCCACAGAGGCCGTGGTAGCTCAAAAACTGTTTCTCATTGTTTTTACTGATTGTAAAAGAAACATATTCATTATTTTTTTAAAAAACTTAGAAATACATAAAAGTTAAAATGGAAGAAAAACAAGGTCTGGTATAATGGATCTCTCTACCTATGTAGTTTGTTCTTATTGACAATTGAGTATGGACAGGTTGCTGTACCTTTTCAATGCAAATGTGTCTTTGTTCTAAAAGTTGGCAGGTACTATTCTTGCTGCTTTCTAATCCTACTTTATTTACTCAATACTATGCCACTGTAATAAAAACATTTTGTTAGAGCCACATGGAAGAACTTTTATTTAGGATGCTAGCAGGTTCCATCTTCCGGGCACAGTTCTCCAACTACTTTTACATTTTTGTACTGAAAAATGCATCACATTTTTAATAACAAAAAGAACACTTGTCACTTAAAAAAGAAAATTGGACTTGTCAAATTTAAAATCTTAGAAAGTTTTCTAAGTTAATTGAGACCTTGGGGACTTAATGTTACCTAGAAAGCTGAACAAAAGAGATGTGCCGTGGGTGGTCTGTGCTAAGACCCCAGAAACCTCAAAAGATGATGTCAAATTCTTTACACAGCCAACATTTCTTCTTGCCCCTCTTCCCAGAGAAACATCATGTTAGAGAGTATGCATTCCACAGATGACCTTCCTATGCTGAATGAACATGCCTGTCCCTCCCTCCCGAGCTCAGCACATTTCCAAACAGGAGGAGATCCAGGCTCATACCTGAGTTTCATTGAAATCCTTCACACCAACACAGTAAACAATTGCACCAAGGTCTCGGGATCTGTTAGCCTGTGTGAGGAGACAAGGGAAATTAAAGGGAGACCGAGAAGCAAGCATCTCCCTCCTGACTTCAAGACTTCTATCCACCATGAAGAGTTTCCTGAACACCTACTGTGTGGCAGATGACACCATGAAGGAGCAAGCTAGATCTCAGGGAGCCCATATTCTGGTGACCATCAAAGGTTTATGTAAATTAGCATGTGGACCAGAGGGCAGTGGGGACACCCGCCAAAGCAGACTTGAGCGACATCTCTGGAAAGATGTGGGAAGAAGAATGAATGACAGTGGCAGGTAGACCGCATAACGTGGGGAGAATGTCCACCTTTGCTTAGGTAGGCTTTATTATCATACTTTCTTTTTGGGGAAATGACAACAAAAGGATGTGGCCTTTGGCACCAGCTATCCCTGGGTGGAGGATGCTTGGCTTCACTCTGTATAGTGTCTGGGAAGTTAACTGTGGTCCACTGTGCAGAGATCACTGGTACTGTGATGCCCCTACAGTCAGCATGAACTGACCTGTTATGAACCAGACCTTTCTCACTGCCACAGAACAAAGTGGTTTGATGATAAGTTCTGATTTGAATAGAACTTATCAACAGGATCTTTTCTACACTGAGAAGGCAATATACTCAAAAATATCCAGGTTTTGGCTTAATGTTATATTTGATTTATTATGATTTGCTTTGGTATTTTTTTCCCAGATTTTCTGTGTTTCAGGCTAGAACACAGGTGCTCAATAAACAATGAACAGCAGGTATAAAATGCCCAATATACGCATACTGATTTGAGTTGTAATTTCTTCTTTTCTGAGAAGTCAAACCCATTTGTTTCTCTGGCAGGTAGAAGGAACAGAACATGTCTTTTCTTCTTTATGTAGGAAGTATTTCCTGCTACATTCAGAAGGAAATGAACCATGGGACACAGTCTAACCCTCACTCATCTCCATCTTCTCTGGGACTCCTCTCCTCTAACTGGGCTTTCTGGGGGGTCATGGAGAAGGGAGGCTCATGTTCTTTGTATCTTCTCTGGGAACGCTTTCCTCTGTTGGCATCAGGATGCTGAATGCTTTCCAAGTCTGTATGTGCCATACCGAAAATTGCTCCCAGCTAACGTCGCCTCAAGTCCCTCAACTCGTCATTTGTTTTATTTCAATTCTTTCCTTATTAGGACTTTCACTTTATTGGACGGTTATTTGGTGCCTAAATAAGCCAGTTCACATTCCATCACACAGTGTTAAGTTTAGAATACAGAAATGTATTACTCCCCAGATGCTAAGGGCATCTGTCCTATTTCCCATGCCAGGCTTGTACTCATGGGAGAAGCAAGGAAGGAAGGCATTCATGGAAGAAGAGCCAGCAACTGTGCCTTGCTCTCCTGTGTGTCTCTAGAGCGTACCATGTTCAAGCTCAGAATGAGCAGACTCACTACTTCACACATGTAGATGGATTCAATTTAAACTACACAGGGATCGAAAGACCCAGGGAATTGTAATGCTACCATTAATGTCTTCCAGCACCTGCCCCACCCTCACTTTGTATCCTTTTCCTTCTGTGAGAATTCCTGCCTGGGTCTGAGAGAGCCTGTGTCTGTAATAAGACTTCACTATATCTGTGGGCTCATCCACCAGGACATAGGCTGCCTACCAATGACCACATCTCTGAAGAAAAGTAACTTTCTCTTCAAACAGCCATTAACTGTCAATAGCTCCTCAGCTAGGGAGTGAGGCCTTAGGAGTACCTCCTCTTGGGGAATAATTTTTGAAAGCATAAAGAAATGGAAGGGAGGGCTGGAAAAATGGCCCAACAACTAAGGGTGCACAGTGCTCTTCCAGAGGACCCCGATCTGATTCCCAACACCCACATGAGACATCTCACAACATACTGTGACTCCAGCTCCAAGGACGTTCAATGCTTTTGGCCTCTGAGGGCACCCACATTCACATGGTGGTTCATAACCATCTGTAACTCCAGTTCCAGGGGATCTGGGACCCTCTTTGGGCTTCCACAGGCACCAGGCACAAACATAGTGCAAATACATACATGCATTCAAAATTCTCACATACAGAAAATAAATGATATTTAGAACCCTTTTAAAAGCATAGTAAAGACAAACCTTAGGAAAGGGAATGAAAGGGAAATACAGAGGACCACGTGTGCTCTATCTTTCTGCACAGTTTGGCTTCCTGGACTGAGGATCTGTTTTGTTTGGAGGCTTTATTTGTGGCTATTGTTGTTTCTTTCTTTTTTGAGACAGAGTTTCTCTCTGTAGCCTTGGCTGTCCTGGAACTTGTTCTGTAGACCAGGCTGACCTTGAACTCACAGAGATCCGATTGTCTCTGCCTCCTGAGTTTTGAGATTAAAGGCGTGCCTTACCAGCACCTGGCTGGACTGATCTGAATGTCACCCTGGAGGATTGATTCAAGAAGCTCTTCTCCTCCACTATTTTAGTAGAAAATATGAGGGGAAAAACGAAAGAAACTTGATACCAATGCTTTTTGTTTAAAACTGATATATGGCTCTTGTTAAGCTGCTAAAGTACTACAGCACCTTCAGTAAAGGAAGAGTAGTTTTTTTTTTTTTTTGAAAGGAGGAAAACACGTGAGACATGAAAATTCACTTTTAAATGAATTATGATGATTATTTTTACATATGAAACACTCCCATTCAGGCTTTACCAAGAATGACCATTGCTTTGCCTGAATACAGAGTAGGGTCAGATCAGAGAAAGACTTAGTCTCCTCACATATGCCAGGTACACATCACATACTCTAGCTCTGAGCTACCCGCCAGTTCTGACTCCACACTGAGACACAGTGGCTGCTACTCACCTCTCTCTCTGAGTAGAAGAAGAGATCTTCATGCAGTTCCCCATCCGTCAGA
>PVIH01003895.1:90546-150714 GCA_004025045.1 Sigmodon hispidus
CTCACCCTGTACCCCAGGACACCCCACCCTCTCACTCACCCTGTACCCCAGGACACCCCACCCTCTCACTCACCCTGTACCCCAGGACACCCCACCCTCTCACTCACCCTGTACCCCAGGACACCCCCACAGAACCCTCCAACTTGTCTTGTACCTCACCCAGGACAGCCCCACAGACCCCTGAGATTTTAATCTCTTTATAAGTTTAGTCACTGAATATAAACAATGTGAGAATTAACAATCTTGTTTTGGGGTGTGGAATCAACTCCAACCAGAGTTGTGTAGGGTCAGACTTGTGGATTTCCTAGCCTCATCTCAACATATAGGCTCATCCAGTGATGTGGCCGCTGAACCAGTCAGTCACTGTAAAAAGCTCCAGTGACCAATGGTCACCAGGCCTAGGGGAAAATTCCACACTTGGACTGTATTGGTTCTTCTTTAATGCCATAGCTGACCACAGATACCACACTTGGAAGACCGTTTGCCAAAACATAATATTTATCAGAATTTGCGAGCTGATCAGAAGTATTACAGCTGTTGGCGAAATCTCCTGGAATTCTTCCAATGTTATTTAGACTTCCAGTAAGAGTACTTACAATGGATTTTGTTCAGCAACTTTGGGGCCTATCCTATTTGTAACAATTTAATGACAATCACACAGGAAGTAGCGATCAGGAGGAAAGTCCCCACAGTTAAATGGAATCTCATCAAAGAGAGAAGGATGATATGCTGTAATGCTCTCCATGTTGAAGACTAATTATAGCCAGGATTCTTCTTATTATTATTATATTTCTCTTTCTGAGAACTTCATTGAGCATACTTTATGCATTTATATTTAATGAAGGAAGTTTAAGTCAAACTTGACGTAAATATCAGATTCAACCACAGGAGCTCAGAGAGAGACAAGATAATTAAATCTGACACAAAAATCCAAGACCTTACTAGCCCAGCCAAGTATTTATTAATTTAATGAATTCATCATGCAAAACTATTCATGCAAATTGCAGACGATAGCCATAATGGGATCTTAATTGTTTTTACATAATGTTTCCTGGCACAGCATGGTAGAATTTGACTTGATACCTTTCTAGGCACTCCTTAATTTTCTCTCTTTGTGATAAAATGAACGTACAGGATGTATGGATCATGTCAAAAAGTACTTTGAAGTGTAAAAATTCTCTTTCAGAAGCAAATACAGAGAGATATGAGACACATCATAATGGGGTTTTACATTACACTCTTACCTTGACTGTTTTCATAGTAAATCTGCTCACTGGCCTGAAAAACACACAGAGAAGACGTTAGATCGTTAGCCACACAGTGCTGCTTGCTAGTTCAGTAGCATGCGTGGAGATGCAAGGGGCTTCTGCTCATCTGCAGTCAGGACTGTATCAATTCTTCATGTGACTTGCCCTGGTCTCAATCCAAATGCCAGTGCTGATTCAGGTAAAGTAATCTCACAGTTGAGTCAGCCAGCTGTTGACATGGGTGGAGATCGTCTCAGAATTTTGGAAAGATTTCCCTTAAATCTAAAGGTACTGAAATTCTATCTCAGCCATTGTGGCTGCCAGCCATGAAGGACACTTTGGGAATTTAAAGAACTTGTGCGTAGCACAGTTTCTGAGTGGTATCTAAGTATTGGCTAGCAAAGCCTTTGTAAATATCAGTTAAGGAGGAAAGATCCATTCCCTTAGTGCATTTGAATGTAGCTGTCAATGGGCTTATGGAGGAAACAGCTTTCTTATCATTGGGCATTAACACACATGCTTTATCCCATCAACTATCTCTATGCTGATATTCCAAAGTGATGTTTTAAAACTGTCTTGAAATTACCCTTTCAAATCCTTCATGCATGTAAGTGTCTCCTCCTGGCAGAACTTTCTGGAGTTCTTCTAGGCCTTGCCGGATCTGTTCCCTGAAACCCAAAAGTATCTTGTTAGCTTCATGAGAATATTTTCAGCTTGCAGTTGACAGTCCTATGTACCAATTTGCTGTCCATGTGCATGCTATATTTCTCCAATAGCTCCCCAACCCCAGCAGTGGGTAAGTCTTTGTGTTACATCATCCACCCACCAGGGTCAGCCACAGCTAAAGTAGGATGAGCTAGATTTCAACAATGTGAGGAACTTTTCACAAGGATCTCCACTTGCTTTTAAGACTTCTCTTTTTGGTAACATGGAGAAAGCTTTCTTTCTACATTGAAATAAGCCTTCAAATGTCCTGTTCCTAATGAGACACACGGGTGAAGACGTAAATGGCTTAATGTGAGCCAGACAGTGAGGAGCAACAAGAACCCAGGCCACCTTGAGGATGCAGCTGGGAGGAATCTGAGCAAAGGATGCTAAAGGAAACTGCACAGTTAGCTTTAAAAGCAAAAAAGCACATGGAATCCGTACTTCCCATGCAAGCAGGAGTGAGGTGGCTCCTGCGCACTGCTCCTCTGTTTGGGCAGGGTGACAGAGGAGGGTAGGAAGAGGAAGTGGGAAAGAGGATGGGAGAGAGCTGGGGTGGCTTCTGGAACCATGTGGAGTCTTAGAGACCGCTCTCTCTGCAGGGTAAGATGGTCACATTCATGTTCCTGGCTCAGCAGTGGCACTGTACTACATCAGAACTTCTGAGCTCCAACTTCACTCATAAACCACAAGTCTGTGAGAGGAGAGGGGTCAGGATGGCCTTCCTCCTGCTTTGGTTTTGTGGTAGAGGTGGAAATGCACAATTTAAATAAGGAAGAAAAGAACCTTTAAGTTGAAAGAGACTAACATTCATGGGGAGCATGCTACACCAAGCCTGGCTTGAAGATGCTGATTTTGGCACCTGATAACCTCTCAATGTGGGTGCTTTTGTCTCTGTATCCAAGAGATAAAATTTGGGCTCAAAGACAGCAAGAGGCAGAGCAGAGACTGGAAGTCAAAGGTGCTACCTCTGCACACACCAACTAGGAGCTCTCTACAGACAGGCTCTGCTGAGTACGAGCTATCATGTCCGTCCCTCCACACCCAAGCCTTGTGATGCCTCTTCAATTCCATAGCTAAGAACACTGAATCCAAAAAAAAAATGCCCCAGGAACCTGTTCAAGGACTTATAACTAGCCAATGGCAGGGGTGAGATAGGATCTCTTAGAGGTTGTACTGTTAGCTGTGCTGACAAGCTTTTTCTTGAATGGACAAGCCAAGGAATGAAACACCACCTGTTTATCCCAGCAATTGTTTGGGGAGAAATTCTGATAAAAAATGCTAATCTTGCATGAGGATTGTTGAGGCAGGAGGCCTGCTTGGGGATGGGGGCGGGGATCACCAAGCTGTTGGAAAATTTTAATGGCACACTGAAAGAGCCTGGCACAGGTCCCTACTGCTTTCAGATGGATTACTCAACACCATGTCATTCAAACTTTGGGAAAGCTACAAACTATTTTCTGGCTGTCCCATCAGAACCCAACTGCCCAAGGCAGCCTCAAGAACTGGAGGCCTACCTGGACCAGTGCCTGAGTCATCAGCAAACTGTGTTGTTGCTTTACTTCCAAAAATATGTGAGGATAGATCCACGTGCAACCCAGACAGTACCAGGGGCTACACCACCATCTGATCTTGCAAAGGCCACTGGGATAATACCTGCCTCTCAATCTCCACTTCAACTCATTCCATGCAAAGCTTCCAGAATCTTCTTAAAATGAAGATAAAGTCATACCATTCTTGCCTCTGTTCAAGACCCTCCCATAACAAGTCGTTGTACCCAAGGTACCTCCCCGTGGCTTTGAGATACCTACAAGGGTGGCCACTGCCTCCCTATCTGCCCCCACCTTTCACTTGTCTGCTTCCACTTTTCCCAGCTTCAGCTGCAATTCAGCAACCCTTATAGCTTGACCTTTTCCTGGGCCATGTCTGTTTGGGTCCTTTCTATGTCTTCTAGGTCTTGTGGCTGGAACTTAACAGACATTCTACAGAGTCTTGTGAAGTTGGTGGAGGAACAGATACCACCACCGTCAGTCATCTCAGAAAGAGAGGAGCCTCACTTGGCCATGTGGAGGAAGGCCAGGCTGAAGGAGGCCTGGTCACTGGCCCTAGGACAGGCCTTATAGTGGATGAAAGCCATTGTAGTGTAATTCTTCCACCACTTCCAATATCTCAACATTTTTCAAAGGGCACAGTTTCAACTGTGTTGTTTGTTTGGTTGATAAGAAGAAAAAATAATGCATGCTTTAGTAAAAGATATAAAGATAAGAATGGTGTTCCCCAACAAGGCCACAGGAGATAGAGGGATGGGGCAGGTACTAGTTGTTGCCTGGCAGAGCTTTGTCCTATGGATTGGCAGTTCATCAGTTCCCAGCAGCAGAGTCAGGGATAGAAATCAGAGTCTGTTCCTGAGCATACAGAGATAGCAGCCCCAGGATCCTTCATGAAAGCTGGGAGGAGAGGCAGCCATGGGGACAAAGACTATTCTCTGAAAATTAGGTTGGTGTTGAAAGTAAATATACAATCCTAAAATACACAAACAGAAATATCCTGGGAGTCTAAAGCAATCCTGAGCAAAAACAGCTAAAGAACTACAACACTTGACCTTAAACTATACTATAGAGCCACAGTGACAGATATAGACATATAGACTAATAGAATACAAAGGAAGATTCAGAAATAAATCGTCATAGCTACAGTCACATGATTCTTGACTGTGTTAAAACAAACAAACAAACGACAAAAGACTCCATACACTGGAGGGCTGGAAAAATGGCTCACTGGTTAGCAGTTTGGACTTTGGTTTCTTAACCGCTATCAGGTAGCTCATAATCACCCTATAACTTCAATTCATAGGAACCTAATGTTCCTTCTAGCCTCTGAGGACATCTGCAATTATGTGCACCCCATATACATGTATATATACACATATGTGTACATATATATATGATTAAAAAGAAAATAAATCTTAAATATACATTGGAGATAGAAAACAGCATCTTTACAAACAATGCTGGAGAAATGGGTAATCGGTATATAGAAGGATGTCACTTGATTCCTACCTCATGCCTGGATTATAAATCAACCCCAAATGGGTCACGGAATTAATTGCAATACCCAAAACTCTGGAATTACTAGAGCAAAAGTCAACACACTTTAACATAAGCAAGACAGAGGCGTTCTGAGATGGGCTTCAGGATTATCTCAGGAAATAATAACAAGAATTGGCAAATCTTCACTGTAAAGGAAACAATGGAATAAAGAGAAAGCCTAAGAGCAGAAGGAGAGATTAATATCTAAATCTGTAAAGAACAGTAGCAATAAAACACCTAATGAATGAATAATTTGATCAACAAACAGGCAAAAGAACTTTACAAATTAGGAAAAACAGAAGGCCAAGACATATTCGAAAAAGCATCTAACACCCTCAGCCACAGGGAAAAAACAAATTACATTATATTGAGATTCCATGTCACAACACACAGAATGGTTGTCCCCAAGGAAACAGGGAATTCCAGTGAGGACGTAGGGAAAGAGGACCCTTCTCTAACGCTGTGCAACCTGAACAGCTGAAGCCATCACGGAAATCAGTACAAAGTTCCTCAAAAAACTGAAAAAAAACTACCAATGGCCAAACTATTCCACTTCTGGGTAACACCTGAAGGAATCCCATCAGCCGGCAGCAGGGATCCATGTACAATCATGATACCCAGGAGAGGAAATCAGTCTAGATGTCCACCAAGACATGGATGTACATGGAAGATGCGGCACATATATGCAAATACATAAAGAACAGATATTATGACCAAGAAAGTGGACAGAAATAGACTTTCATGGTAAGTGAAATAACCTAGGTTCAGAAAGATAAATGTTGCATGTGTTTGCTCCTATGTGGAAACTAAAGGAGAAGAAGTAGAACACAGTGCAAGGGGAGTGTTCGGACTATGGAGGGGGTGGAGGGGCAGGAAGGTGGGAAAGCACAAGAGAGGTGGCATACGGCTAAGGTGTGTTACATGCAAGCAGGAAAATGTCCTGACAGACCCGTTACTGTAACTTTAATAGATGCTTATGGGAAGGAAAGTAAACGTGATCTTACTCTGGTCATGGACTAGTAAAGCCTGGAATATTCTTGGTAGCACTAAAACTGGAGTATTATGTTATCACCAAGCTTTAAAAAGAAAGCTTAAAAAATAGCATGTTGGGGGTGTGGAAAAGTTCCTTGGCTCTACTGTGTTTTTCTTCTGCCAAATAAAGTATGGGAATGGTGGGAATTTTTCTTCTAAGCCCATTTCTTTCTTTCTTTTCTTTAGCTATTATTCTCAATTTCCCCCCTTTGTCTTTCTCCCTCCCTCCCTTTTTTCTCCTTCCCTTCTTTTCTCTCTAGAAAGTTCTCTGATACACCAGCTTTTTAACTAGTCACCTGTTTTGTGGCCTACAACACTACCCCGTCCCTTCTCTAAGAACTCACAACATCTAGAAACCTGAAAGGAGACAGTGGCCTGGGAACGCTGGGCCTGTTCTGACACCGGGGCAGCTGGTACTAAGGGGGTAAGTCCTTGTGTCGTCTTAGAAATCTAGGAGTAGGGAGCCAGATCTACTGGCTGATAGGATGATAACCTCTCTGGAAATTCAATTATCGGTGCAACATTAACTTCCTGAGAAACAAGAGTCTGGGAATCCTACATAAGAGGCTGTTATTAAAATGTCCTGTTTCCCATGGTGGTTTCCCTGTCTGCCAGTGTTCCTACTTCGAAGCTGGGGATTTTCAAGCCGCACATCTTGTGTTTTTTTTGCAGCACATCACACTTAATGATGGGTGTAGCCCAGTGAGCTGTTGGATGAGCTAGTCCAGCTTCCATGCATCATCCATTCATACATCATATGTTAATCTCTAGCAAAGCCACACATGCAGCAGAATGGTGATCTGTAGGGTGATGGTGGGAAGAACCAGCCACAGCACCCTGTGGACCTGAGGGTGACTTTCTGGGGTTGTAGTTCTGTTGCGGCCTTTTGGTAATGTTTGTGATGAAAGCATTGGAGAAACACACACTTAAGTGCATCAGGACACACTTCCTCTGTCTCCACTGGGAAATCCTCCTCAGGGTTATGCTGTGTCCATTATATATTTTGTTTGGTAAAAAATAACCTCTACCACACAGAGATAATCCAAGGTTTGCACTGTCAGTGGAGCGGCTCCCTGTGAAAGGATGTCTGTGGAATTGGACTTTTCCCAATTTCTCTGCAGCTGTTGACTCTGGGACCTCACTTACTCAGCAATGCTAGCAACATTTCCAGGTGGCTGTGGCTGCAGTGTGACAGACCCACACAGGTCAGGACATTCTGCTGTTACTCCAGCACCACCAAGTTCTAAAGTGAATGGTAATGATTTGCTTACAATGCACAAGATCATGGCTTCTTCAGGCATCTACGGTGGACTGGTGGAGATGAAAGATGCAGTGCTTGCCTAAGAAAGGCTTTTCCAGTCTATTACTGAGTTTATTTCTAGAAAGGACAATATCCCATTGTTTTCTCTTATCTCTCAATCAAGATCCTCTTTTCATTACTAATACTATCTGTAAGTTATATTTTCTCTCCACTCTCAAAAACCAATCTTATCAAACATTTACCAGTTCATTCTTTTGAAATTCTCAGCTCAGAATTTTTACTTTTTTCCCCCTATTTATTTTGAGTTTGGCAAGTGCCAGTTCTTAGCTTCATAAAACAGAAAAGCTAGTTACTGCTGTTAAATCTTTTACCCTTCTCTTCTGAGAGACACCTTTGCTGCTTCCTATCTCCTCCCACACACTGACCCCAGCTGTGTCTCACAGCTGCAGATTCTTGTGGTTCAGCTGGCAATCCTGTCTAACTTGCCCTCTGCTTTCCTCTTCATAGGTAGATTGCTTTTGGCATGATGGTCCTTGGACTTTGCCTAGTAAACAGTTTTTGTTTGGAAAATATTGCTATCCCAAGTTTTATGATTAATGTTTGTTTTTTACAATGCACATCTTCTATTCTCTCTTTGTGTGTTGCTATTACTTATTTCACGCATCTCTTGTGAGTCATATGGTATTGTATACAGAGGCTGCTTTCACAAAGTCCTCAACCTCTGCGCATCCCTGCTCTCATGTCTCTTTCCACACTGCTTTGCACTTGGCTCTGAGACTCGCTTCATCCTGGAGGACATCTGCAAACACAGTACCTGTGTTTGCTCTGTTTGTCATTTTTCAAATGTTGTAGTCTTGGAGGACAGCATTTGGTCTCCCAGCTTTCAGAGAATGCCCCAGATCCTGGCTATTATTATTTTTTCATTTTCATTTTCAATTTTAGTTTTATTTTATTTTATTTAGTTTTTCTAGACAGAATTTCTTTGTGTAGCTTTAGAGCCTGTCCTGGAACTCCCTCTGTAGACCAGGCTAGCCTTGAACTCACAGAGATCCACTTGCCTCTGCCACCCAAGTGCTGGGATTAAAAGCATGCACCACCAATGTCCGGCTTTTATTTTTATACCTAGAGTTATTTGGGAAGTGTAGCCTCAATGCCTCAACTTAGAAAAATGCCTCCACCCTGTAGGCAAGTCGGTAGGGCATTTTCCTGGTTAATGTCAGAAGGCCCAGCCCTCTGGGCAGGTGGTTCTGAGGGGTCTAAGAAAGCAGGCTGAGCAAGCCTTAAGAAGCTTTTTCTTCCATGGTCTCTGCCTCAGGTCCTGCCTCCAGGCTTCCCTTCTCCAGTCCCTGCTGTGACTTCCCACAGTGACACAGTGTGGGCTGAGAATGCTCAGAGGAAATAAACTCTTTTCCCCTCAAGGAGCTTTGTGCCATGGTGGTGTTTTATCACAGCCATGGAAACCTTTGCCATCCCTCAGTTCATCTTCTAGAGAAATGCAGCTGCATGGGTAGTCAAGGAAACTCAGTATGTTTAATGATAGGGTGGCTCTTGCTGCTTTCTCTAGAGTGGCATTCTTGGTCTTGTGGTTGAAATACAGTGGTCATTTTCTGTTTAATGTAAACATCAGCACAGTTGGGGTGAAGTCTGTTGTCTTATAATTTATCTGCAATAGCCAGTCTTTTGTTTTTCTTCCTTAATCTTTGGTTTGATCAAATACTTCCTGATATTTCATCAATCTCCACGAACATTTGAAAACAAAGCTCTTTGTTTCTCCATCATCTGCCTTTTTTTTTTTTTACAGCTGATCATTGGATTTCAATACACATTCTTAGTTCATTAATCTTATGCTATATTTTCCCATATAACAAAATACTTTACATTAATATCATTCACTCTCATTCTGCTACTTTGTAATATATTTCATTTGTATATTTATGAAACTCTGAAATATAGCAGATGCCTTATTTACGTTTAGGATACAACCCCCAGGAGATGCCTGACACCTCAGACAGCTCTAGACCTCTGTACACTGCTATGTTTACAGGCCTAGTCCATCTAGTGATGTTTACAGTTTTAGTCCAGCCTTATTCACAGCTCTCTGACTTCATCCCTTACTTCTAGTGAGGTATACTGGCACTGGCCCCAAGAGAGCTCTTGATGAACTCATCACAGGGGTTTGGTCCTTTCTGGCACTGCACACCCTTATTGCTTGGCACACTTTCTCAGTTCTAGTTGCCCACCTTCAAAATCACTGTCCAGCCAGGCAGGATGTACAGGTGGGACATCCAGACTAGGAGAATTCTGGGAAGGAGAGGGACAGAGTAAGGAGTCATCAGCCAGATGCAGAGGAAGCAAGATGATAATGTACTGATAAGATGTACCAAGTCACGTGGCTAAATGTAGATAAAAATTATGGGTTAATTTAAGCATAAGAGTTAGATATAAGAAGTCTGAGCTACCACCAACTGAGCATTTATAAGTAATGTTAAGCTTCAGAGTCAATTATTTGGGAAGCGGCTGCTGGGTATTTGGGAGTTGCTGGCAGGACTCCTGATGCCAGTGCACTGTGGGTAGGATTATAGCTTTTGAAGCCTGAGATGTGTAAGAAAACTATCAACATTCTTTTGTTGTTGTCTTCATAATTCACTGATAAATTTGTTCTTGTCTTTGATCATCTCTTTGGAATATTCAGATAGCCAGCACCGCCAATCCTGTCCACTGGGGGAACAGTAAATTAAACAAGAACTATTTTAACTAAAGCAAGATGGTTCCACTCCGTCTCATGACAGATACAGCTACTAGATAAGTGGCAATGGATGGATAATGTACACAGCACAGACACACTGGGTAAGTAGTGCCTCAAGGGCTCAAGGCAGACAGATGCTGTTAGACTTCATCACAGCACTGAGAAATGAACACAACTTAAAACCTATACCTTGTTTCTAGAATTTTGTACCCGATAGTGAAGGCTATTGTTCTCTCCCAGATATAATACCTTTCTGTCCACATTCTATAGCAATGCTGAGCTGGAGGGAGTGGGTAGAAACGTACTAGATCTATACTAGATAAACCAACACACAAGGAGCATGTGGGCAGGAAGGATTTTCAGAGGCAGAATTGGAGGAAAGTACCAAGATGTGGAAGTGATGTGGGGCACTGAGAACTCAAATCACAGTTGGAGTTAAATTCACACACCATACTGCCTTTGGATTCAACCAGTAATGCCAAAAATATGCTCTGACTGAACAACCCACTCACTCCTCCCCATCACAGAGTGTAAAAAGTCCTTGCTTCTGCCCAGCCCAGGCCTCACAAGGAGGAAAACATGCCCAGTTGATTAAATGTTTGCTACACAAGTAAGGAGCCTGAACACAAGTAAAAAGCTAGGCACAGCAGCATGTGCTTGCAATCCAAATGCTGGGGATGTGGGAAAGGCTGGATCCTTGGGGCTTATTGACTAGAGTTCCAGATACCAGTGACTGCCCCCCAAAGGTTGACCTCTGGAGTAGATCCACATATACATGCATATTCAGCTTGCTACACCTACAACATATAATACGCATACACAAACATACATTTATTATTAAATAAGTAGTTAAATATGAAGTATATTGTTTCTGGAGATATAAAAGTACACATACTCATGGAGATGATAAACTTCAAATTCAAGGCAGCAATTCTTTCTGTGGAAGGAGACAGAGACTGTGTCCCCAGGAACTGTCCCCTGTGACATTCTGTTTCACAAGCTTAGAGGTATGACATGAGTGTTTACGATCCTTTTTTCTACATATTTTCAAACCCCAAATGTTCAACCGTTTAAACACTTGGTGAATGAGCACAGCAGAGGAACCTGGGGGCTGTGTCTGGGGCCTTTCAGAGGCAGTCCTAAATACAAGGCGCAGCAGGTCCCCCACCACAGCAAGAGCCAGAGCTCAGAGGACAGTGTCACCGCCTGATGTAACTAGGATTTTGTGCATAGTGGGGTAGTGTGGGGCAGAGACATTTCTTGATTCAGCTTCTGTCCCTAGCTATGCAAATACAGCCACAACTGGGGCCTGTGACACATGGATAATGCATCTGACTAAGGAAGAATTGGGATGCAGCCATTCTCAGGTTTCTCTGACCATGCTGTCATTTACTTGCCCTCAGCCAGACATCAGAAATGTTCCTGTTCACTTTTGTCCTCTATGTATTTACAACATGAGGGACAAGTTGCATTTCCTGAGTACCTGTAACGTGTTAGAATCTCTAAAAGACATTTTCCATAAATTAATTCATAGTAACTGCATCCCATAGTGGGCACAGGAGAAATCAGACATGGAAAGTCCACTAGAGATGAGGCTCTGGGCACAGTCATTCTCCTGATTTCATTTGCAGTATCGAAACTGGGTGCATACCAAGCAAAACAAGAGGGGACATCATATTTTCCTCCCTCAAGTATGGTTTTCCAAATTTTGAAAAACCACCCTCCGTAACTTTTATATAAATGCAAACATTGCCATATTGAACTTTTAGGTAAATTGGAAGAACTGTGTTGCTTTGGGCAATGTCCTGCTATATCAACGACAACTTGGGGTTCAAGAGGACGATTTGACTTTCTCCTAGTGAAAGGATTCCAGAAGGAGAGTGAGAAACACTGGTCCATTGCACCCACAAAGGCATGTCCTGTTTCGTGGCTCCAAGGTGGCTTCTGTCCACTCAGTATTACCGTTACTCAGGCTGGGAGACTGTAGACAAACATGCTGTGAAGACAAGGCCTGTGCATTCTTCTTGGGAAGAACTCTTGCTAAAACCATTAGGAAACAATGGCATTTATCCTGCCTTATCCTGAAGAAGTATTTTCTACTGATAGCCCTCTATGCAGGGATAGACCCACCAATGTTCAATACTTTAGAAAAGGATGGGCCAGAGAGATCTGGATCTCAATAGGAATTTGCTGTGGCACATGCTGTGATGACTTGAGGTGGGGTTTGCTGGTGAGGACTTCAGATGTGAATGGTGTTCATTGAGCACTCAGGGTAGTAACCACTGTTGACTGGGCACTCAGGGTAGTAACCACTGTTGACTGGGCACTCAGGGTAGTAACCACTGTTCACTGAGCACTTATGGTATGTCTGCATCATGAATTCTCCCTGAATTTTACAGAGAAAAGGAGGCATATTCAAGTTCTTCCAAAAACTAAGTATCTGAGACTACTCTCTCCTCTTATTTTAAGATTTAAAAAGAGATTTAGAGCCCAGTCTCTCTGGAGTAGCAACGTGGAATCATTCTGCTCCAGAACCAAGAGATGTTTCCAGAGCATGGCAGAGTAGTGCTGGAGCAAGCTGACGTACCTGAGAGGAACACCGGAAGGGCCTGGGTTTCTGCTCACACTGCAATGGATGTTCTTAGCATCCCTTCTGCTTGCTGAAGCAACAGTAAGACCCTCAGCCTACCCTCTTCACACCCCCACTGACTCAGCTCCCTGGCTGAGGACTATAGAGCTCTCAGAGTTATAAGGAAATGCATGCAGAGGCTTCTGTTTCCCTAAGCAGTCAGAGGATTGGGGTGGTGAACTGTGGAAGCATCTTTTCTAATTTAAAACTGTACATAATAGTAAAATTGTGGGAAATTTTCAAACACAGTCATCAAACACAAGGACACAGGGCCATGCTTCCTGGGCACCAGTCCAGGTTCCCACGGTCACAAAGCAGAGTGGCCTTGAGTCTTCTCTGCCTGGGTATCCCCAGTCATAGTATGATAAAATAAAGAATGCAGTTCTAAAGAGATCCCCATAGGTAGTCATTATTTTCCCTTGTAACAGATGAAGAAAGTCTATTTGCTAGTACATGGTAAGGCCTTACTAGAGAAAATATGTAAGCACCTTGCACATATGTGTATGTACGTGTGTGTGTGTGTGTACACATATGTGGTTCCATGTCAGTGTCTCATTGACAGTAGAGCAGAGGCAGCACACAGTAGACCGAGAAGGCTATATGCAGCAGGGAAAAAAATAACTGAGTTAAAATTTGTATATAATCTGGTGCTGAGTACATGGACAGATCGGCACAGACCACCCAGTCTTCCTGGGAGTCCTTTTCCTTATTAGTGAAATGAGCCCAGAGCGTTGAATAAACTATGATAATCCTTTGACCCAGCTATTTTGTTGGCTCTGTTTGAATCTTGGAAAGTTTGGAAGGTGAAATTTACAATCCAAACCAGTCCTTTGGGAGTGCACATCTAACACTCACTGACCATCACAGAGGCAGCTGAAACACCAGGATGGATTAGAGGTAAGTAAGTGGGATTGTCAGGCCAAATCTTAGCATCCCTGGAGGACACAGAGCTGCTGAGATGGAAGAGGACACATCCCCTCACTCCAGGTCACGGGGAGAATGGCCTGAGCTTCCACAGAGGAGCAAGAGTAAACCTGCCACACAATGAGGGGCCAGGACAGGGGTCCTAACTCATTTACCCAGTGGTGGGTGGGGAGAGGGGACCCTAACGCAGCCACCCAGCGGTGTGTGGAAGGGAATCCTAACTCCAGGACATGTCACTTGTACCAGGCCCTCTGCTTCTTCCTTTCTTTGGAAGGATTGCAAGGTCTCTCTCTACTCCAGGGGGAAAGTGTGAGGATTTACACACGTTACTTCTGTATTTCATAATTTTCTTTATCTTGTGATCTTAACATCTCCGGTGATGAAAACCCAACTGTTTCCAATCCCTTCTCTCCCTCTCTGGGAAACTAATACCTCAAAAATTATTATTCTAATTATTTTCTTTGAAAAAAAAGATTCTGAAAGCTGAAGAAAGGGTAAACAAAAATCACGTGGGAAGCACCTTCCTGAATCATTACCTAGAAAGAGCTAAATTATACCTGCCAATGAGCCAGAAGTTAGTGCTGATAAGAAGACACATCAGTGATATGAACTTCAACTTCAGCAGATCTGAAGTTCAATTTATATCAGCAACAGCTTTTATTATTAAAAAAAATAATAATAAAATCCCCTCCCAAATCTCTCTCATCTCAAGATGACAGAAATGGGTGAAACACAGGGAAAGAGAATCCATATGGTAATATAAAAAAGAATCATAAAGTTATAAAAACTCACAAAACCAAAGTGTTTATAAAGTTAAGAAACAAATCACTAGATAACTGGGAAAGGTAGAACCAGGAAAATATTTCATTAAAACGATGTGAGTGTGTGTGTATGTGTGTGTGAAAGAGAGAAAGTGTGTGTGTGTGTGTGTGTGAATCACTGTACAGGCTGGGACTGTAGCACAGTGGTAAAGCACTTAGCTAGCTAGCATGTCCAAGCCCTGGGTTCCATCCTCAAACTCCAAGAGGAGAGAGGCAGGAATGGATGGAGGGTAGGGGAAAGAGAGAGACAGAGACAGAGAGAGACACACACACAGAGGAAAAGAGAGAGAGAGAAAGATACACAGAGGGAGAGAAAGACAGAGAAGATAGAAGAAAAAATCCTGTAAAAATCAGTAATTTCCCGTGCAAACATTATTTCTGGAGTCATGGGCTGAACTCTGAATTGCCCTTGTTGAAGTCTCACGGATGCCTCTACAAGCATTTTATGTTACTTAATAGAAGCTGGTGGCTCCAGACACCAAGCCCACCATGTGTGTGAGCTCTCGAATCCTAGGTGATGTAACAGGAGATGCTCTGCTCCCAGTGGGAGCACAGTTAACTAACTGAATACAAGTTAGGAAAAAAACAAAACCTTCCTAGAGGACATAGCACAGAAGTGATCAGCACCCTTCAGTAACAGTGAGCACTGTGGAGTAGGAATGCAGAGCCATGATGCCAGGACTTAGCCTTTCAGACAACTCAGATGTAAACCCCAAGGATATTTGGAACATTAAAGAAGAAAAAAAATCTAAAAGCACATGGTAGGAAAAATCCACTGAAGACCAAGGAGATTTTTGCTCAATATTAGAAATGAGGAAAGACTGGTCCTCCAGATGTTGAAACTAATTAAAACAATGTGGTTTTAGTGTAGAACTGTAGGAAAACAAAATGAAACCATAACAGAGCAGAAAGCAGTGCCCAAGTCCACGCAGGCCACTTTTATGTGGCTGGTTAAAAGGCTGTTCCACAGCAGCCCTGGAAAAACCAGTTCCCAGTATAGGGGAATATCAAAGTCTGGCCCCATACTTTACACGGTAATAATTTGTGGCAAAACTTAAATTAAAAATGCAAATTGCCATAAGCAAAAGTAGTAATAACAGAATAATTATGAATAAGAATGTTAACTTTCTGAATAATACACAGAAAACAGATTCTTCATGTGAAAAGAATACACCATAACCAAATACAACCAGAAATATAAAAATTAGCCAGCATTTAAAAATCTTTTTAATGGCTTCTACTCCCATGGTATGTAAAAACAAAGAAAAAATATATGACCACATTAACCGAGGGCACTTGGGTAAACCCATCAACTCTCTGGATTTTTCTTAAAGTGTTAATTAGACTCCTTGACAAACATTTGAAGGGTTTCAAGTAATGTCACGATTAAGACTTGGGGTTATCAAGGGACTCCTACACTGCTCACACACTACACTGCTGAATCATAATAATACTTCAGCCAGCACCATGCAGTCAGGCATGCTAAGGAAGAGCCCACAGATCTTGCCTTGTTTAAACTGAGGAAGCAGAGGAACCATGGAAGGGGACATGATCTGATACAGACTCTGACTCAACCAAGTTCAGAATCCAGAGTTTAGAAATGAGCTCTGCCATTGGCCTGTTACTAGTAAACTTCCGGAACCTCAGTGTCCCCATTTGTAAAGGGAAAGAACGCCCAAGCCTTTCGTAGCATGCCATGGTTTCCACAGAACAGCAGCTATAGGACAGCTGTTGAGAGTCAAAATCCTAAAGGAGGCCCACACAAGCGAGTTCCAGATTTTCCCTTCCCCCTTTCTCTCTCATGGTCTTGACCTGAGGACAAGTTTCTTGGTGTGGCGGTGACTGAAGTGGCTTGTAAAAGGCTGAGAAAAGCCCCATTTCTGGGAATCCTGGGGGAAGGGTCCCTTCTACTCTGGCTTTGCCCCTTGGCTGCCTATCTGACCAAAATGCCAAAGACATTCCCTCTTCAGTTAGACTCTTGGGGTGATTTTGGAGAGGCTGCAGAAGGCTCCCCATTCTGTGCCTGAGCTGGAGGTCTCAGGTCATGCCTGTACTGCACAGGGGTAGATCCAAACCTGCCTGGGTCAGTGTTCATGAACTGAGAGAGGATACAGAACCCTCTATCCACACTAGAGATTAGAAGAGTGGTCTGAACCTGGGTTACAGCAAGCTGAAGCAAAGAAAGGAAGATATAAACAAAAAGCAACATAAAAATAAAGCTACCCTCTAAAAGTTTACTCAACAAGTAAAAACACTGAAAAAGGTGTGATCAGATCTCCTAGGGAACAGCAATCATGACGCCTTGAGGCTGGAACCATGACAGACTTGAAAGTAGTTATAATGACCACCCTGAGAGGTCACGGACTCTTGGAATGAAGATGAAGACAATTCTTGATGGAGACAGCAAAGTTTCCAGACGAACCAAATGGAAATTTTAGAACTGAGAAAGTAAATATCTGTAATAAAGAATTAGACAGAAGCTCTCAATGGCTGAAGAGAGATGATGGAGGTCCTCACATTTGCAAATCAAGCATTTTACATCTCTCCAGCCCTGGTGCCCTTTTATTTTAACAAGTTTCTTTTAAAACTCTATTAACTTCCTTAAATATACGTAGGGTATAACAATGCATCCTTTACTATCTCAGAGGGATGCTATAAAGAGCAAATTTTCTTAGAAGAAAAAGACAGAGATTCTTGTACCCAACAAATCACTGTAGGACAAGTCAGAAAAGATTAAACAAAAACAAAAATAATTTGCAGCCAATCTCCCTAGGGCATCTGAGAGTGATCACTTGTCTCTTCTGTGTGTTGTAAGACTGGGTGTGTGTGTTGGGCCAATGCTTAGCCAGGCCATGCAGTGACCACAGGAGACTCATAAGCCTTCAGCATTCAAGGCTGTGTACAGCAAAGTGGAGGTGTTAAAGACATGAGTAGCAATGAAGTTAAGGCACAAACAGAATCCAAGTAGATGAAGAGGAAGAATCAGCTTATCGTTCTGATCTTGTTTATATAGCTCTTGCCTGCCCTGGCCAGTGGGCAGTAACTCACAGCATCTATAGGAGAGGCACTTCACCTCTTGGTCACAATGACACATCTGAAGCAATGCCTGGGTGCCACAGCTCCAACAGGATGTGAAGGACAGGTGGGATCTGGTTCTGGTTTGGGACTGATGATACAGGCACCCCTACAAAGATGCTTGGCACCCACAGGCTTGGATTAGCTCGAGAGTTTCTCCTTATCCATGCAGGAGCTGAGTCAGTGACCAAAGAAACCATGGCTGACTCCATGAGCTGTATCACTGTCCTAGCTGTGTGCCTCAGACACAGCTGGCCCAGTGTTGAGGACCAGAGTGCAGCCGGATCAGCTAGACTTCTTGTTCATTTCCCCATCTCTGAGCAGAAGCCAGACCTGCTGAAGGGTGGCATATAAAGCCAGAGGAGGATCGTGACTCTCACACAAGGCCAGGTCCTTCTTCAGAGCTTCTCAAAGTGCTTGGTCAACCCTGAAGGAGGCTTCTTGGACTACAGGGTTCTCTCTTTAGAGAGAATGTGCAAGGAAAAGAGAAACAATGAATCGGGGCCTAGACTGGGTTCTGTTTGGTGTCCATGAGAAGGAGGTGTGGTCTTCCCTCTGTGAGGAGGGAATGACACTCACTTTTAAAATGGGGTTTCTGGGCATCTCAGCAGCATGCATGTTGAGAGAGAAAGAAGATTTGAAAGTATAGTTATAGATGGGAAATACAGGTATGGAGAATCATGGGCACTGGCTTAGACTTGATGGTTTGAGTCAGAAAACTTGTTAATCTATTCTTATCTCTATAAAAGGGTGTTATCAGCTGAAGCTTTCGAGTCCTTCTTATACTTGCTATGGTTTGGCTTGAGGGTTGTGAATGGGACACATGGTTGGTCCTCAGTGTGGAGCCACTAGGAGGTAGAGTCTGGGGAGGTGTCTGTGTCGCTGGAGGATGGCCCTTGAGAGTCAAGTAGCTTTTGCAGGACCCAGGCTCTTTCCCAGCTTTACTGTATGAAGAGTAGGCCTTGCCATTGACTCTGTGGGTTCTATCTCACCATGTGATCTCTGCTGCTGTGAAACCATATGTTCCCCAGTCTCCAGAAATGTGAGCTAAATGAACCCCTTCGCTTTAGAAGGTACCAAGTCTGTAGTATTTTGTTAGAACATAAAATAGAAGGACCAACCCTTGTCCTTCCTCCATTTCTTTTGTCAATATACCTATATTTAAGTCAGCAAGGAATCCCATGTCCCTACAGTGTGTCCCTCACACGGACTTTCAGAAAAAGTACTCAGTGACAAGAATGGAAGAAGAGTTTCCTTTGCTCCTCCCATGCATCACAAGTATGAATAAATGGCATGTGTCAGTCATCGGTGGTCCGCAAGTGTAAAGTGGAATATGGTTAAATCCTAGAGAACTTTGGAAAAACTGATATTTTCCCATACTCGATTAAAATTTTCTTCTATTTACTTGTTACAACTTTCCTTTACTACGTCAGGGACACATTTCAGGCTCTTACTTCCCTCGTGAAGTGTTTGCTGCGGAACACTAAACTCTAGTGTACAAAATAAACCCAGTTCAAATGGGCGAAAACATAATCCTTGGAGAACTTAGTTTGCCAACATTTTGCTCCAGCTCAGCAGATGGAGTTAACATTCAAATTCAAGGTTCATCTCAACATGGTCAGGTCACTTAAATCATTTCACCGATGTCAGGAAATGTCATCAGAAGTCACTGCAGAGTGAGCCAGCAGAAGGGCCCAGACATAAAGGCCAAGGCTCCAATTAAGAGAGAACTGTTAGAGTGGTGGACTGCTGAGACACCAGGCAGCACCAGTCTCAGGGCTGTTCAGGAAGACTGACTTTGAAATGACATATGTGAAGTGGCCTTACCTGTCCTCGGTTAGTTTCATCAAAGTTGTCCCTCTCGTAGAGAAGACGATGAAAGACATCCTTAGCTGTGGGCTGGAAAGGAGAGAGACTCTGTTAAGTCAGACAGAACACCTGGGGCCTGTCAGCCCCTTCCGGAATCCTTCCCTACCGTCTCTATATTTGTCTCATGGCTCCTGGGACTGAGGAACCATCTACTTGGCAAGAGGTTAGCCAATGGACAACGTGAAACTCAGATCCAAAGGTGCCTGCCTTGTCTCCTTTCTGACAGGACATTGTCACAGAGTGGTTATATCACATTAAGAAAGATGAACTCCATCCCAACTTGGAACATCCCAGAGCGGGGCTTGTCTACAAGGTATCTATGAAATGGGAAATCCTGTGACATATGTCTGACAGCAGCTCCCAGAAAAGGGTGTACCTCAGAAAGATGACAGTTCATTTAGTTCCTCCTCAGCTGCCTCTGAGGAAAGAGTGGTTGCTGGTCACAGAGAGTCTCTTGTGCTTGGGATACATGACTTATTTAGTACTTAAGAGCTTTCATGTAAAATTCACTCTCTGGCTAACAGGGCAGTGTCACCTGAGGACTAGCAACACCAGCAATTTGCATAGGGCTTGGCAATTTGCCACCATCTTGCAGGGCCCTTGTTGGGGGGCGGGCAACTGGTCAACCAGAGTAGCACCAACCTGTGTCTTCGCAAGGTGCTGACCTTATAGAGCTGATCTGGCTCTGACCCTTGCACACACACAGACTTCTTTTCACTTTTCACTACTTAGCTTCAGGCCTGAGCCTCAATCACCTGACCATCATGGCTGTCTCCTAACATCACTCCTGACTCTCTTGCATTCTCTATGCTGCTCTCCAAATTATTTATCATGAAACATAAATCAATCTTTGTCATTTAACTGCTATAAACACCTTAGCTACTCTTAGGATGAAACTTCCATTATTTCTATGTGCCTGACTTATCTTCGTTTGGGGTATTTGCTGTGGTTGTTTTAGCAGAGTGGAGAAGCACTGGAGATGAGGCAGGGATGAGGAAGTTGGTAAGAAAGCAGAATAAGTTAGGAGAGGAACATGACATCCAAGAGACTAGAGTCAATGCACTGGATGGACAAAGTGGGAGAATGGCCTTCAAGGGGGCAGCTGGCCCTTTTGGATGACAGGAAGGGCATGCATGCATCTCTTAGGAGCAGGACTGGGTGCTGAGGAAACATCTGTCTGCTTCCCTCTAGGCTCTCAGTGATCAGGAAATGAGACTATTTTCTGAGAGTGATGGATATAAAAAACAGGTCTGGAGTTCAAGGAAAGAGTGAAGGACATCCTCCTTTCCTGTTAGGGAAATAAGAGCATGTTGCTCGATAACTAAGTATGGAGAAGACTGTGCCATTACCCTGGGCTCAGAGGATCCTGTGCTATAGCAATGGACCTAAGAGTTTTGTGCTTACTCATCTTGGTCTCCGTGGAGACCATATAGTACCAGAGGGACCGTATCAGTGCTCACAATGCTCACATCAGCTGCACCAAGAACCTTGACAACGTGCTGCAGGTGCATCCATGAAAGCTGTATGATCTCACAGAGGGTGATGTCACCTCCTTTGCTAGTGGGTGTTCTTAAGTATCACTTTCACAGTTTATAGTGACTATGTTCAAACCTGTCTGGGAAGATGAGGTCAAGCCCACAGAGAGAGGATGCCTGGGGGTCATGTGACCAAGCATGACTTGCTCACGGCTGTGATGTGTTCATATTAAAATCAGAAGGGTTCTATGAAAATTGACACTAGCTAGTCGCCTAATACTTTGTGACACTTTACCCACAAGTCCACTCAGTGTGCAGTCCCACAGTGTCTGGGATGGATTCACCATCAGCCATGAGACAAGTGACTCTGGAGTGACACCCACCTGATGAATCTATGAGCCAGTTGCTCCACAAAATAGTAGATCTCATTCCAGTGATGCAGTACGCTTCCTGACCTATGGACAAAGCGGCATTCTGTTAGCATTTTGTGCTGTTTTCTTTCAGTTTTATGCAGAACCAACCTATTAACCAGGCTTATTTATTACCTGAAACTGCTGCAAATTTGGAAATAATCTATAAGGCTTTTTAAAAATTTTAAAGAATTCTTCTCATTCCATCTCCCATTGCCACCCCCCACACTCCAAATTCTTACAATGAGGCAAGCAGACAAACAAAAACCCAGGGTTCAAATGGATCATAGGCTGGCTCCAGATCTTATGGCACTGTTATCTATGTGATCCCCAAAGAGACTCTATTTCAGTTCCATTGAATAAAGGCAGCAAACTGACTGTTGGGGTCTGAATGAAAGCGACCCCCATAGGCACATAGGGAGGGGCACTATTAGGAGAAAGTATGTCATGGGGGGATGCTTTGAGGTCTCAGATACTCAAGCCAGGCCCAAGGTTGCTGCCTTTAGATCCAGATGTAGAACTCTCAGCTCCCTCTCCAGCACCATGTCTGCCTGCATGCTGCCATGCTTCCCACCATGATGACAATGGACTGAAACTCTGAGCTATAATTCAGCCCCAATTAAATGTTTTCTTATTAAATTTGCCATGGTCATAGTTTCTCCTCACAGAAACAGAAGCCCTAACCAAAACACTGATAAGACAAATGACACACCACGTCTTATTTCATTTATAAATACAGACATCTATAAAACTTTTAAGTAAATTATTAGAGAAATGAATCCGGCAGGTTTCCTAAATAATAATCGATCAATGTGTGGGATTTATTTTAAGGAAGCACTGAGAGTTAAATATGCAGGAAGACCTTCTGAATCTATGTGGTTATTAAGAACAATGAACCAAAGAAGAAAATGGCTCAACCCTCCCTATACCCAAAGGGAATGAGCCTACAGAAGAGAGGAAAATAAATTCTCTGAAAATATGCAGTTTTGGGATTTTTAGACTTGGAAAGGTTTTCTTAATCTCCTGAATCTGATATTGTTTTATGATCTCATTCCCATTACCTTGATTCAGCCTGTTTTCCCCACAGTGCTCATGCTCAGGCTCTCACAGGGGACTTAGCTTGGCCTTTGTCTACCCAGATCCGCTATGTTTTCCCTGTCAGGTAGATCTGACCAGCAGAGCCCCAGCTTGCCTGATGTTCTGATAGCTGAGGCTGCAATTTACTTTCTGCTCTGACACTTTGTATTGCAAACATTTTTCACTTGTGTCTGATTAATTTACTTATTTATTTACTTATATGTGTTATGTGGGTACATGTGTGTGCAGACATGTGTGCGTGATATGTGTGTGGTGTTTACACAGGCATGCAATGTAATCTGAAGTAAAAAGGAATTACTTGTTTTTATTTTATGCATGTTTGCTTATATGTATGCAGTACACATGGAAGCCAGGAGAGGGCAGCAGATACCATGGAGCTGGGGTTGTGAGCTATCATGCAGGTCCTGGGAACTGAGCTCTGGTCCACTACAAGAGCAGCCAGTGCTCTTAACTAAAAATTCTCATTTCAGTTGGTATGTTACATCTCTCTGAAAAGAATTTATTTTTGTTTCATTTCATTTCACTCAGAAATACTCAGTTTGTCTTACTTAGATGAAAGTGATGCAGTACACCATGGACCTGCCCTTAAAAGCTGCATACTGGTAACAAGATTCCCAAAGGTCATAGGTATATACTGTACACAAGACACAAAGGCAGAAAAAGGGGTACCACTATACCTAGAGTGTAGACTATGCCCACAGTCCAGGTTGTGCTCAGCTAGGCACTGTGGTAGGGTTGTAGACATTGGGGATGGACTTTAAAAGGGATATCAAGATACTGGTCTCTCCTGCAAGCTGTGCCCTATGCTATGAAGTGAAATGCTTTCTTCCTCTTTTTCTTTTCTTGGTTTTGGTGGGCATTATCCTAGACCTTTTATTTTTTCAATTTAGTTTCTTAATTATTTGAAAATTTCATACACACATATAATGTATTTTTGTTCATTTTTACCCCAGCTTTCCTCTTCTATCTCTCTTTTTCTTCCAGACAAAACACTTTCTCAAGCCACCTAACAGGAATGGCCACTGAATCATGAATCTCAGGAAATCTTTCCAGGGGTCACATTAACATCAAACCTCTGTGAGAAGACAGGCCAAGGAGCAGTGGATGGAGATTCAGGCTCTGGAGAGAAGCCCTTCAACACACTGTGTGACAACTGGGTCTCATACCTAACAAGCCTAGCTGAACCCAGACTCCCATTCTGAGGTTGGCCTGCCAGGTGCTACAGCCTCCTTACCTCACCCCACCAGGGCGCTCACAGATTAGCATTCTGCGTTTCCTCCTCTTTTTTTCTGGAAAATACCTGAGGGGACCCTGGGTGGAGGTGGGGATCCTGTCTCTCCTGAAGTGGAAAATGCACATCCTTTGACTTTACAGTTTGCCTGCTGTGCTTATGACCTTGGCCTTTTGACTGATTTCCACAGAGGCTAGACCCTCCCAGTGTGACTGATCCCTGCTAGCTAAAGTGGCCTCTCTCTCTCACTCCCAGCTCAGAAGCAGAGTCCTGATTCCAACAAGGAGAAGACAAGTGTTGGCGGAAAACAGCAACACGTATTCAAGCTCGGCTTTTCTCCACCCAACTGTGTGTTGTTAATTTCATATGATATCTCAGGTCACGTTAGTCTGTCTACTAGTTAGTATCTAAACCCCAGCCATGTTGGACTAACTTAGCTATTGCATTCATGCTGAAAGGCAGAAACAAAAACTTCCTTCTAAATCCAAATATAAAAAGTATCAAAAGATGTTTCCCATCGGACTTGGTGTGTCTGATTGGTTTCAGGACTAGTGAAGGGTCTCTTCTTAGGATTTTGTATCATTATTTTGCAAGTACAAATTTCATAAAAATTTGGAATGAGAATAGCCTCCCAGGAATTCTGCCTGGAGACAGCATTACAGAATTCTCTGTTTGAGACTTCACTTGCTACCCTTGGGATTCAACCAGAGCCAAGATCAATGTCTTTTCCCAGTGCCTACTTGAGGTGGGTTTTGCAACCCTGCTCCCCAGGGAGGGAAGGTCACCTATGTCCATTCTGAGGCTCTAACAACCATCACTGCTGAGAGTAGTTCCAAGGCTCCTAGCTTATTATTTTTTTCTAATTTATCTCCAGTATTCGAAATACGATAAGAAGTCAGAAAATATTTGACCTCACACTCTGTTGAGGGATTCTCTATAGAACAACCTGGCATTGCCCTCACGCAACAATCTAGTCACTTCCAAGGCTTTTATGCAAAGAGCAGAGGCAAAAGCAGAATCCCAAATCTTGTTCATTTGCTTTCTGAACAAAACTGCATTCTTTTCTGTTTCTGAGAGTGGCTAATTCCCTGCTGTTAGACATCTTAAAATGCATTTACTATACAAGCAATCAGAGTATAATGGGAAAGGAAAGGAGCCCGGGGCTGTGTCCACCACCAGCAACCTTACCAGGGAGGGAAAAGTAGCTAAAATAGAGAAAATAAAGAACAAAAAATACTCTTCCTTAGCCCCATTTGGCTTAAGTCATGGATACCAGTGATCCTCCTGGGTCCCCAGACAATTCCAGGTGGGTGGGGATGTGCTCCATAGCTTCAAGGACATCAGGTGAACCCAAAATTAGTGCCAAAGCCCGCGTGCCACTGTGACTCTATCCCAACTTTTCCACCTCTTCTCTCTTTAAACCCTAAGGAGCTAGAGCCCAGGCTAGCGCAGGCCTTATCAGCTGTTTTCTGTGGCCACAGCCAAGTCTCCCTCCTGGACCTTGGGACTCTGCTTTGACTCCGACTCCTTCAGACACCAGTTCATATCCAAGCCGAGTCACCAAGCACCTCCCTTTGCTCTTTGTCTGGGGACCCGATCCTGCTCCATCTGGTACTGTGAAGCCTCTACCAGCCATGATGTTCAACTTCTCCCTGCTGCCACGTGACTTCCCCTTAGTCAATCCAACTGATGGCTTTGAAAACAATGATGGGTACACTGTGGAATGCAGTTAGAGAGTTGGGAAATCAGCTACTGGGATATTGCCAGCCACTTTTTTTTCTCTCCCAAAGAAATGAAACATAATAAGATTGAAAAACCAGAATGTGTTGTTGAAAGTAACCAAAAGCAGTGCTGTAGGGAGCTTCTGGTCAACTGCAAGCACCATACAGGCGCCGTGTTAGGAGTTCAAGATTTGTTCTGTGGATTGTGATTCAGAAGGTATCTTAACCAGGGAGGTGCTCCACTCTGCCTTTCCAACAGACACACACAAACACATACACACATATACACATACTACACATGCACACTCAGGCCACACAAGTATGCACACATAAGCACACTCATATACATAACACATACATGCATGCATACATATACCACACATTCACAGACACCACACACACACACACACACACACACACACGCATACCACACAGACATACCACATGCTTACACAGACCACACAATACATATACACCACATTCACACAGACCACAGACATACATATCACACACATACATCATGCACATTCATCATACAAATACATGCACACATAACAAACAAATACATGCACATACAACACACACTAACATGCATGTACATACACATGTATGCACACACACATGCACTTACACATGCATATATACACATACATGCATACAACCAAAAAAAGCTTACATATATTTTTTTTTACATGAACTACTGGTACTTTTGGCACAAATCCAACACAAAAGTGTCATTCTTATTAAGACTAAAGTGTTAAATTATTTTAAAAGGTGCTTTAATGGCCAAACTTCATGGCCCTGGATCCCTTTCTCACACTCTCCAGGTTCAGAGATGACTTCATGAGAGATGCACTGCATCTCCCAGAAGGCTAAAAAGAGATGGACCAATGTCATCCAAAGATTGCTACTATGGGAAGTTGTCACTTGTGGGGAAGTGACATACACTAAGGGTCCACAGAACAGGATTTTAAAATACAGCATCATCAAAGTAACTTCTTCACTGTCAGAAATGCAGGGGTCAAAGACTGGTAAAAGGTAGACTGCCACGAGGCTCATCTCCCCCATGGACAGGGGCACTGCTCACCATGCAGCAACCTACTTCTAGGCATGAACAGTAAGGCCAGGAAGCAGGCTCCCTTCACATATGACCACATTTCCTTAAATAACATTGCCCACTTCATCTGTCATATCTGCATTTTCTCTATGCATCAGGCAGTAGTTGGATGTCTTCGCTTTACTCACTGGCTGGTTTCCATTCCTCTTCACTTTTATGGCACCAACAAACCGAGAACTTTTGTACAATGAATTCTACACATAATGAAGATGTTGTGAATTTCTACAGAGCATTTCTTTCTGGCAATTGCACAATGATTCTCTCTGTATCACTTGCTTAATAAATATACATACAAGAGAGGCAGTTTGATGGAGCCTCCCCTTTGTTCCTTGAGAACCTCAGAAAAGAAAAGAACAGATGCTAAAAAGGAGGAGTCATATTGTCTAAAGGGAGCAAGTGCCCCACCCCTTAGCAGGCACCCACCTCTTGGTGTACTGTGTTAGGCAGACAGTGGGACACAGGAGTACCACAGATTTCATTATAGTTCTAATGCATTTAGTAATAAACCACAGAACTTTAGAAATACTTATTGTTCCTTTGATTTCCTTTGTTAGCAGTTAGGACTGTTGCAGAATGAAAATTCAAGGCCCATGTTGGAAAGTTATTAAGAATTTCAAGATGGTAATAGCAGACAGAGCCTGTGGCCTAATGCCAGCCCTTCTCACCAAGGGCATGGGTCCCAACCACACAGGCAAACACCCAGAAAGCCACCTCAGTAATGATATTCTTTGCACATTCCTACTGGGTTTCAGATGTTTTCTTAGTTCAGGGGTCAGTTAACATTTTCTGTGAAGACCCAGACAATAACTATTTTAGGACCCCTAGGAGGTGTGACATATGGTCTCCATGTCAATAATTTTTTTTTAGGCATAAGAGTAACTATTGAGTCCTAACAAATGAATATGATTGTACTACAACAACATTTTATTTAGAAAAACAGGGTCTGGGTCATAATTTTTCAACCTCTGTCCTAGACAGCCACAGCCACTTTCTTTGATTCTGGATCTATTTTTAAAACAAAACAAAACAAACAAGCAAACAAATAAGAAACTAATTGTCTTGTCTTCCTTATGACATGCTGATATAAATAACATAAATATCTTTCTTATAAGTGAAGTTCTAAAGTACTTGGCTGCTCATTTCCTGTTCTTTGTTGCTGAGAATGTGGATGGGAAACCTTCTGCCTTGGGATACATGAGGCATTCTCAGTGACCTAATAAATATTTCATGGGCATTTGAAAGGAAAGTTTATTCTCTGTGGGGTATAGGGTTTGAAATATATTTATTTAATCAACCTCATTATTATTCCTATCCTGTCTTCAGAATGTGGAAGTACTCAGAAATCTTTCATATTTAGTCAAGAAGATGCTCGGTTTCCATCTTCAAACAAGCGGAACCATCTTGGATCATTCTGTAAAAGTCAAAGCACTGTGCAGCCCATGATTTTATCAAGGTTCAGGATCCTACATCTGACTACACTGCCATTTCGTTGATATTTTAAACTTAGAATTTAAGGTTTTTATTCAAAATTTGCAGGAAGCTTTGTCTCTGATCAGGTTATCGTCACTAGATGCCAGCTTCCTGAACAAACTGAGAAGATACCTTCCTTCACTGGTGTCTGTAAGAGTTCAGCACAAAAACCTCATAGTCCTGAACACATGACAAGCTTTGTATAAGCCAATGTGTCCGAAACCAAAGACCCCACTCTCTCAGTCTCCCTCCAGGAAAGGTACACAAGGCGGAGGATTCCACTTGAAAGGGACGTGGGGGGGGTGTGAAAAACCTATAACACAGGGTAATTATCATCAAAATGTAGGGTGTTCTAGCTATATCTGACCCAAACAGGTAGGGGCAAGAAGCCAACAACATTTCTTTGCTTATGTAAATGCAGTAAGAAGAAGTTTGGCTATTTTAGATAAAAGTGTACTTTTTCCTTTGAGATTCAACCCAAGTCTTGCATTTTTCTCCATAATCTTCTTGGTAACATTGTTAGGGCCATTGCATACATCTTTGAATTGTGTCTTTTTTACATCTTATTTTAAATATATTTTCCATTTTGATAGTATCAAATCTCTTCAAGTAATCTTTTCAGTAGGGCCCATGGATGGTACATATTTTGAAAACTACATGTCTGAGAAGGCTAGATGAAGAATTAAAAAGCCACATTCACTCAAGAACTATACTTATTAAGATTTTTAGAGCAATTGATGTTGTAAAGTAAAAAAAAAAAAAGTTAATCTAAGTCTTACTTTTGGTGGGGAATAGGGAAATCTATTGTCTTTCCTTTTTGGAAGATTGTAGACTGTTTCTACTTATTCATATGCTTAAACAATTTGTTTAAGATCAAGTAATCTGAGAGCCACTTAAAAATTAATTTGGCAGAACATTTGGTGAATCACAGCAGAAGAAGCCAACTTCTTCTTAGGAAAATTGTCTTCTATCATATTTTTTTATTTATTTGTTTTATTTATTTAAATATGCTCTCTTCCTAGAAATAAATGTCAGGTACACATGTGCATACTCACACACACACACCCACACACACATTTCACCCACTATTAGTAGCCTAAGCTCCTCCCCCATAATTTGAATCTGGGAATATTTCATGTTCTTGGGAAAGTTTCTCAAATTGTCTTTAGATGAACCAACCCTACTTTGGGTACTTTTCAGTGCGGAGGTCATAATTTCCAAGTTCTCTACTATTTAGATACGGTGTAAGCTTTTTCTTTTTCAAAGACTTATTTTCGTCCTCATGATAGACTGCGTATGTTTGCTGATGCACTCAGCAACTCAACATCAAACATATCAGTGAGACTCCCGTTTCCTCAGAAGTGTCCAGTGGTCATGGTTATTTATGAATTTGTTATTTAGTTCAGTTGTTGTGTCTAGCTGTCTCAATCCTCCTGGCACAGCCTTCCGAGAGTGGCAATCATAGATGCACACCCTCACGTCCTTTTAAGCAGCAACGTTACTGTTTAAATGTTTCTGTAAATCCTGATTCACTTTTATAATTTTCATTAAGACAAAACAATAACAACTCCCCTTTCTAGAACAATCTATATCTATCTGAAAATAATTCCATGTTTTCTTTACTTGAAAATGACACCAAAAAAATTTTATCCATTATAAAAGATGAATTTTAGCAATCACAATTCTTTGCATTTAATGTTTGAGAGCCCTTGTGGATAGCCTGTCTTTGGTCTTGAAAATTAATTTCTAACCAGAAAATGTCTACATATCAGTCTCTTCCAATAAATGATTAATTCTGATTCTTAGCTGAAGGACCTATCCAATCCATATTCCCAGGCTTTCATTAAATCAGAAACACTGTCTTCCCCTAAGTCTTGAAATGATTTTTACTGGAACGTACTTCAGCCATGTGAAATACCTGGCACTGTGGATGTCTATTCCTGTTATCTGTTATCATCTTCCTCGCCAGGCTTTCATCTAGCCACACTTATTTCCTCCTCAAACTCCGCCCCCTCAAGGAGCCTTTACACTTCCACTCTCCGCTTCTGCTCCTCATTACTTCTTGGTGCTTTTAACTGCTTCCTTATTGTTATATACCTTATTAATTGTCCGAGGCCCCTTGCTTCCCACTTCATATTTTATCTTCTGTTTTGCAAATTTTTATTTTATTTCACTAAAGCCATGTGGTGCTAACACACTTTAACTACTTTTGCCTCAACAACTTTATTTAATCTCTAAGGTTAAAGTGTTAAGATCCGTAGGCTTCATTTTCATCCTTGAACGTGAAGTGTAACCGAACTCCAAAATATAAGTGACTGTATATTATTAGTTCTGTTGCTTGTGTCCTCTTACAATTTAAGTCCTTTTGAGAACTTCATCCAGGTGACATAGCTGGTCTTCAGAGACTCAAGTGAACAGTCTTTATCAGGCTAGGGAAAGTTGGGATGAACTTGACCCTTGACCTTGGTCACCAACACAAGAAAACATCACCCTTGTGAGATTTGTTGGTTGGTTCTAGACACATTTAGTCCGCTCCCACTTTTTTCTTTTGATTTCTGGGTCTACGAGAGGTTCTCTCATGCTGTACATAGCCTCATTCTGGATCCTATTACAGCCATAATCAAAGACAGAAGTCTCCTATTTCCCTAGAACCCATGCTGGATAGAACACGCCTAAAGGATGCCCAGGCCATTTCCTCTGTGTCGTGAGGGCCCCTTGGCTCTCCCACACAGCTGTTCTGGGCAGTGACAGCACATGGTGGCTCCAAGGGATCATTTGTCCCACTCAGGTCCCATCCTTTTTTCTGTTTTTAGAAAAGAAAAGTTCTTCTTAAACTTTTGAAAGTTCTCTGCTAGAAAAATAAAAACTTTAAACAATAAATACAGTCCACAGATGAACAAGGAACCTTGCAAAACAATAAATATAGCCAAAGAAAAACTGAGAACATTATTTTCTCAATTGTTTTATAGTGTAACATTATAGAATATTGGAGGAATTTATTTATTTATTTTTTTTGGTATGGCTCAGTTTATCCAAATAGCTAAAGCACAACAAAGCTGGCAAGAACACACAGGCTAGATATATAAGTCAGTTATTTTTAGCCAGAGTAAAATTTAGAAATTTATAAGCCATATTTGTTAAGTACATTCTATTTATCAAACCTGCATTGTTCCTTATTTAAAATATTTATATTTGAGAACAAAACTTATCAGGTAAACATCCATTCTATCATGTCCCATTCTTTACTATTCCTTAACCCAGCTTTATTTTTAGCTTTGATACTGTTCAAGAAACTCCTTGAAGGTATTTCTATTAAAAACAACAGCAACAAAAAAAGCCCTTGGCCACAGAGTTGAAAGTAGACCTCGGCTCATCTGCTTTGCTTCTCATATTAACCCTATAAGCTTTGCGTGTCACCAGCTCCACCCCCGCCTCCCCCCACTGAGAGGATGGAGCATTTCTAGGTGATGGCAAGAGTGATGTCTAGTTTCCTGTCCTGAAGCCACAAACTTTCTGTTCTCACCATTTATCAGGTTCCCCAGGTCATTATGTTTTGCCCTTATGATGTCCCAAAATAACACTTCCCATAGCCATTAATGTCTTCATTTTTTAAAAAGTTGTTACATTTACTTATTTGTGAGAGGACATGTATGGCACAGTCAGGGACAACTTGCTGGAGTCGGTTCTATCCTGCAGGGAGTCCCAAGGAATGAACCCAGACTCAGGTTGTCAGGCTCAACAGTGAGTAGCATTGAATCCTCTCTGGGCCTTCATTTCTGTTAAAACATCTTCTGTCTTCATCTTCTTGAGGCTCTATACAGAGTCCATTCATTCATTCAGACAGCCACACATGCCTAATATGTTCTTTGGAATCAAGAGAGGTAAATAACTGAGACTCCTTGTGTTCTGAGTTCTTACAAACAGCAGGCACTGTGCTGAGCACTTGGCATTCATTGCCATTTACTAACGGCAATTGGCTCTTTGGGTATGGCCGGCTCTGTTCTCTGCCCTATCCATGATCCATACATTTCCCTGATTACAGATGAGGTATCTGAGTTCACAGAGAAGCCAAGTAACTTCTTCAAGGACACACAGCTATTAGATGGTAGACTTGGAATTTAAAGCAGTTAGTCTAGGCTTACATTCCGTAATTTGTTTCAAATCCTGTCTTTAGCATTGAACCCTGTGCTCATGAGCACTATGCAATACTGCCTCCTCATGATGGGGTTAGGAAATGTACAATTGCAGTTCTTGGTGAGTCACATAGGCAGTGAGGATGGAGAAATTCCATACGTTGATATGGCATGTGGGAGTGGGGCTCTGGGACAGCTTAAACCTGGGGCATTTAAATGGTTGACTGTTGCCCACGTTAACAGGACAAAGGGTGGAAGACCACTGAAGGGGTTGCCTTCAGTCTGCTCCCTCTTTGGTTTCGACTTATAATCACACTCATCAGACAACTGAAAACCCAGATGGAGCCAGTTTTGAGAGACAAAAAGGAAGCTATTAATTACACTGGGTCAACAAAACACACCAGGCCTCTCCTGGGCAAGTTCAGATGTTTGGTCGCCTAGGTAACAAGGATCCCTACCATCCTTATATCTCACTTTGCCTGTTGGTTGTTTGGCTGTTGGAGTGTTATGGCTTTAACTGGGATGCCTCAGACTTTTCTCCCTTGCTTTATAGCTTTTGCAACCCTGAACTTGTATTTTATGGACAGGACGATAGCAAACTGATCGAATGATGCTTATAAATTTTTGTCATCACCAGAGGGCATTACACGAATGAGATGCACTAATGAGGGTTCTACATCAATGAACAGAGGACAGTGGAGAAGATGAGATCTGGATGAGATGTTTTCTTCTTTCTCAGTACTGGACCACCCTGCTGCTTTCAGAGGGTAGGAGTCACTTAGGGTTAGGAGATACTGAACAAGAGAAGGATTTAGGTAAAGATGCAATGCAAAGGGGTGTTCATTCTTAATTATTTGGGGGCCCTAAGAAGCTCATGGTTTATGTGTCTTAAGATAAGTGAGCATCACTTGGGTGGGGATGATTGATTGCCCTGGGGCTAGAGGTGTGGCTTAGTTATAGAACTCACACGGCAGCTTCATTGTAAGTTTAAAGGTGTGGGATGTGGTAAGAGATGAAACTTGGGAACTAGGTGGTAAGCCCAGCAATGAAGGTCCTGAATATTTGACCAAGGCAGTCACGCTTGGTCCTGAAATCACGTTAACTGTGTTCAGAGTATGTATGAGAGGCGGAAATTGGTGCCAAGTTTAGATCTGTGGGTCTTGGCTTTGTTGCTCTTTTAGATCGATTTGGCACTAGAGTTCAAGAAGACAAGATGAATGAGGTACAAAAAGAGATTGATTTGGGGAGGAGTTCGCTGAACTGGTAGAAACCAGTAGAGACCTGAGCTACAATGATGGCCAGGAGAATGGCGCACACCCGAGACAGATGTGGGTGTATATGCACAGTGTGAGGAAGGATCGCTATCACGTTTTCAGTTGCAGTGCCCAGCTTACAGAAGCATCCTCCTTCTTTGAGACCAGAACCATAGGAGGAGATGACTTTAAGGGCAAATGTCCAGACAATCATCCTTCCCCTGGCTTGCTCCCCCTCCTTCCCTAGGGCTACAGTCCTGCCCCTCCCCCACCACCCTGCTCTGCTCTGCTCAGAGCAGTTTCTTCTTTGGCTTAGACAACGCCTATTGGCAATTCTTCTGGGTTGGACCTTGGCCATCTTCCTCTTCAAACCCCACCTCTTCTTGACATTTAACAATCCTTATATCATTATCTTTGTATTAATTATTAGCCATGCCTACATTTTCAACTGTTGCCCTTAGGCTAACAGTACTCAAGGCTTCACTTTCAGTCCCACAGTGATGGAGCTGCCTGCTCAGTGTTCCCACCCAAATGCCCACATGCTCAGACTCTCCCCATCCACTCCAAGGTTCTCTAGTGTTCTGAAACCTGCTTCTTCTCCAGGCGGCTTCCTCACGTGCACACTCAGCCTTTTACTCAAGTCTCGCTTTTACAATAAATAAATAAATAAGTAAAAACAACAAAAAACCTTCCAGTTTCACTATTTTTTTTCTGTGTCCAGGAACAGGTGATCAATATGTAGCCACCAGCACCAGAGTCCTCAGAAATTCCTAATCTATGAACTTATTGCTGGAGAGATAAAATCTAAATTATTCCTAAAGTCTTTCCCTGTCACACAGCAGATAATGTCACTCAGTTTTCCTGTACATTGCTCCTTTGTCAAATTTGACAAAAATCGCACTCAGTTTCCAAGTTCCTGGTCTAAAGTTACCTCCTCTTCAAAGCCTGCAAAAGTCCCTCTCCCGTCAACACAAACAATTTCCCTAGCATTTCTCTTGTCTTGTCTCTTCCTTAGGCAATGGACATGTTCTTTATAATTCCTAAGGCTTAGCACAGTTTCATAAATACTGAATTGAGTCAGGCGTGATGGTACATGCCTGCAATCCCAGCACCCCAGTGACAGAAGTAGACGAACCAGGAGGAGTTGAAGGCCAGCTTGTGTTACATGAGATTCTGTCAAAACACACACACACACACACACACACACACACACACACGCGCGCGCGCACACACGAGCACAAACACATGCACACACATGCACACACGTGCGCGCACACACACACATGTACACACACATGCACGCACAGATGCACGCACACACGTACACACACGTGTGCACACACACACACACACACACACACACACACACACACGGGTGTGTAGAAGGAGAGGAGGAGAAATAAACAGATATGAGATGTACCTTACCCTGGCCAGGTAGTTCTCATCACTTGGAAGATAGGGAGCCATCCTTTGTTAAAGGACCACAACATTTCTCTCAGGGTAGTTATTACCCCAGCATCATGACCACTGCAATGTCCACTATGCCCATCATCTTTGTTACCATCATCACTATTATCATCACCCGTCATGGTCAGCATCATGACCATCATCATCTCTTTCACCATCACCATTATTATAACCATCCTTGTCATCATCAAGCACCATGACAATTATCTGTTATCATCATCACCATCTCTATAACTATCCCTCTGTCATGAACTCTCATCACACTATCCCCATCATCCCTGTCACCATCATCCTTAGTATCACCATCAGCACTTTCAATACTACCACCACTCATCGTCGGGTATGTATTTGCCAAATATTGGTTAGAACATTTCTGTGTGTATAAATTTTAATACTTATTTTGTTAACAAGAAGGAACCAAGAGTCAGAGAGGTCAACCATTTCTCCAAGTTTATATTCTCTGTCAAAGACTGAGCTGAGGTTTCAACCTGGAGCTGTTTAAGCCCAAAGCTGGCATCCATAGCCCCTGTGATCGAGGCTTGGTTCTCCCTATGCCATACTGAAGCACAGTTTACTCTGGAGTCTTGATGGGAACAGAGCCAAGGTCTGTCCTAGTTAGTGAGCATCGTGGCTTATATGTGTGCATACAAAACGGGATTTGTCAGCACTGGTGGACAAGTAATGACCTAGCTGCTATGGCTGCTCTCCATCTTCCACCTGCCATGCCAGCTCTCTCTTCTTCCTCTGCATCATGTTGGTTTCCCATCACTGTCCAAACAAGGACTCTCCCTGAAATTCAGTTTGCAGGAGCATGCTGCCTCAGCGACGGTTTCTTCTCCAGGGAGAAGGGAGGCCATCATCTTGAGTGGCAGCTGTTCTTGTCTTTCTGTTTGTCCTTACAGTTTACTATGAGAGTGAAGGATCTATACCACAGTCATCAGAGGAGCCTTTGTAAAACATAAGTGCCTGCCCCAGGGAACCTGGATGCAGCCTAGGTAGAGAATACTTCTTTAATATAGTCAGTTCCAAAGTCAGCCCTTCACACTGGTTCTCTATCATTGCCCCATCCCCATGAACACTTCTGCTGGAATGGATCCTTGGGTACTAAGAATAAACAGACTTTTATAATTTTTAATTAATTAATTTGTTTTGTTGGAGGTGTGTTTCTGCATAGATGTCTGTGTCCTATGTGTAGCACCTACAGAAGCCAGAAGAGGGATTAGATTTCTGGGTGGCTGTGAGCCACCATGTGGGTGCTGGGAGTGAAACCCAGATCTCTGGAAGAGCAGCAAGCACTCTTAACCGCTGTGGCATCTCTCCAGCCCCCAAAACAAATGTATCTTGGGTTGCTCTACTCTATATCCTTTATCAGGGATTCTCAGCAAAGTGGATCCAACTGCAGGTGGCTCTTAAAAATAAATGTAGAGAAATTTTAAAAAATCAATTTTTTAAAAAGGCGGTTATGAATTTGGGAAAGAACAGAGTGGGAATGGACATGAGGGAGGTGAAAAAAAGGGGATGAGAAAATTATGCAATCATATTTAACTAAATAAAAATAAATATTAAAATAATTACCAAAAAAGTAAATAAATGTAGAGGTGTCTATTAAGTTTTGGTTGTCACAATCATCAGGAAGAATCATGATATTTATAAAGCAAGAATTAGAAATGCTAAGCATCCTTCTCTCCTTCATAATGAAAAACTGTCTCAGTGGATATGACAACCTCATTCTCCATCAAGAAATTCCCAAAGTCACACTCCAAATCTGCCTCTGTGTGAGAACTCTGAACTCAGAGTAGCAGGCCAGGGCCGTATCTGCTGTCCAGTTCCCTTAGATTCCACCAACTACATAAAAAGAAACCCTTGCCTTTCAAACATATTCATGTATCACTCTGGTGGCAGAGACCCATGTCTGATATCTCCCCCCTCTTCCCACCCTGTCCAGTTTATTCCACCCATTCACTAAAGGTTAAATACGGAAGGAATGGGAAGGAAATAAAGGAGATGTGGAACCATCTCTAAGGCAGATCTGAATACTATGCCTCATAGTAATTTCTGATTGATTAACATGCTCTAGTTCAGCTCCGAACTGACCCCTTCCAGACGTGTTGGCTGCCATCCCACTGAGCTGCTATTCTTGCTTACGCAGGCCAGTGGAGTGTATAATTATGTCTGCAGTAGAGGCAGCAAGTGCCCACACATATCTGGCATTTCTCTCTTCTGGCATGCACTTCTTCAGTCCTTTTCCACAAGGTGAGGGCACATGATCAGTATGACCCGCTGCTGTGAGTGGAAGGGTTGAATCACATCTCTCTTCTAGCATCTGCATCCTCTGTAGCTGTGATGGGGAAGAGACTCTCCAAGGGCCCTGGCTCCCAGGACAGCCATGAGCATACCATCACTGAGACTTGAAGGCTATTTAATCACTACAGCATCATGCCATAGCTTGCCCTGACTGATTTAATGGTCTTCTGACTGCCCAGTCTTGCATCTGTAAAGTAAATCATGGGTTTGAGGTTGGCTTTACCACTTAAAATGGTCTCAGTCAACCTCTCTACACTTCAGTTTCCCTACCCGTGAGGTGTTGATAGGGACTGTACAGATGTTTGGGGGCTGCAAAGGGTAAACAGGCTTGCATAGGAACCATTTATACCATGGTGCCTGGCAGGAAGCCAGGGCTGGGACAGACATTTGGTATTTTTTCCTGTTGATCTAAACTTGGCTTGGCCTGCCCTGTCCCAAATCCTTCAGCGCTGGCTCTCAGGAGGCCTTCCAATGTCCATTGCCTAAAAGGCCACCAGATGAGACTGATTCCAGCTTCAGCCTTCTTTGTTACTGCAAAGTCAAGACATGGCTTGCTGTAGGCCCTGTGCTATCTGGGTTTTCACTGCGGGACCTAGTGCTTCAATCATTTTGATCACTACTGAGAGCTTATCTATGCCAAGTACAAGAAAAGAATAAGCCAAGTGTAAAGGAGAAAATTGAATGACTTCTTCAATGAGAACTTGGCATGTCTGAAAAATATGTCAGAATGTCCAAATGTCCTTTTTTTTTTGTCTTATGTTAGGAAATAATTAAATTAGTACAAGAGGCTGGATCTGGGCTCTTGTTCTGACACACAAACCAGACACCTATTCATATTAGCATAAAGTAAGTCTAATTTGCATTTATGTGTCAACTCAGTCTGTTCAGGGGCTGCCAGAGTTTGTCCCTAGACACTGGGAGATAGTTACAGGTTATAATTATAAGATAGATACCTTCTTCCAGCTGCCCCGTCCCCCATTCTCAGTGTATTGAGTTTTCCCAGGTCTCCAGAGATAAGAAAAGTAGAGGTAATTTACTTGGTAAAAGTAGAGGTAAATTATGCACCCAGACAGAAACACAAGACAATCATTTTCAGCTTACTTTGTTCTTATCTATACACCAAGTCTTCCAATCTGTAGGAGGTCCTCCCAATAGGTACTCTTCAAACCCGGAACCAAACTGCTGGGACATTTGAACAGAATAAAATCCAGCCCCGGGACAAAGGTTTGTCCTGGTGTCTTTTAAGGTTTCTATTGCAGTTGGTTCAAGGCATCCTCAACTGCACTCCGCTTCCCTCGCTCAGTGCTAGCTTTGCCTTCTCATTGCTCTAAACGACTTTCCAAGGCATGGCGGAAAACAAGACACATCTGTGTGCTCTCGACACATTTGCAAGCTTGAATTTCCTCTTTTCATCAAATTCAATCTGAACAAACCAATAGACCATTGGACCTTTAAGTGCAGAATACTCGGAGGCACTGATCACACCCCAGAGCGTGAATCACTAGCCCCAGGTCTCAGGGAGGTAGGAGGGGTGGAGGCAGGAGCATGCGAATTTCCTATCAGCAGTAGCTGAAGCACAGTGGTCCAGCAGTTGCTCCATAATTAAGCAGTCTTAACTGCTTGGGCTCCATGATTTACCGAATCACGGTGCAGGGACTTTCAATTTCTGGAACCTGCTGCATCTCACTTGGGCTGTACTGCTATGCACTTTTCCTTACAACTCAACAGCACAGGGTAGAGATGAACAGAAAGGGCCAAGATGTGAGGCCTGAGCAGACAAGGTCCTGCTCTGCTGCTGTGACAAGATCTAGTCCTGACTGTAGATAGTTCTAACCTGGGGTGGGGTAAACTAAATTTTCTCCCATCTATGTCCTGTCCACCTTCCAGACAAAGCTGCCTCAGGCTCCATGACAGGCTGGAAAAACTTACCTAAATTTGGACTTCCAAAATTTCCTTTGTTGGGAACTCAGGCCTTTCCCAGAAAACAAACAAACAAACAAAAAACAATACTCTGCCTAGAGAAGTTCTAGACCAGGATGAGTAATACCTGTCAGTATCCATTACTTGTGTGTCTAAGTCTACTATAAACATTTAATGAAAACTCACTTCCTTCAATCAGCCCCTTACATCTGCAGGGTACCAGGTGGCCTGGCTGCACTTCCTCACAGCCCTGCAGATCAGCACACCTCAGAACACTCAGTGAAAGTCTGAGAAAGTTTGGGAAAGGAGATAGACACATTGGTTGAGTAAAAAGTCTCAGCCTGTAGCCCCTCCCCTCCTGCACCCGTCTCTCTTCTCAGGGTTCTATTTTTGAAGTCTTTACGGTACATGTATCATGGCCAGCACTTCCTTGAGACTGGAGATGGAAAAATCTGCCTTCTCTCTCTACATAAAGAAGATTAATACGTGGCATATAAATGCACATTGCAGTGACAAAGGATCCTGCCAGGAAGGAAATGTACGTCCATGTCCATGGTGGGGTCCTGAAGACCTCTGGGAGGTGTAAAAGAGGCTCTGTTGTTCCTCTCTGGACAGAGGCCTTCCAAATTTGCCTTTTCAAATCCCTGATTGAATTCCCAGCTAATTACTCTTCCCAACTATAACCAGAAAAGCATGTTTATATAAACACGAAATTCCATCGGTATAGAGCCCTGTGCAGCCCAGTTGCCAGAGCCCCTAATAACGCCCTATTGTGTTACTGTGGTGTTCTGGGTTATCATTATACAGTCTTTGCTCCTGGTTGAGAAAACATGACGTTCCATTAACTATATAATCTGGGCTCCCTCCAGGCCAGAGATGCATCCTTCTCAAAGCTGAAATGAGCCTAGCTTTAATGCCACAGAAAAGAGAGCTGACTGAGGGAGGGGTGGAAAGAGTGGCTGCAGACTCCATTCCCTATGACCCCACAATCCTGTCTTTAGCTCACACACCAGCAGCCAAGCACAAACTGAGTCAGCATTCCCTCCCTTCCTGCTTTACTGTGGTCTGCTGGTGTACAGCTGTGTCTGGGAAGCTCCTTTCCAGGACAGAGGACTTTGTCTGCAGGGACTGACGGTGGCCTCTCTGCCATGTCTGCCTGGTGGCCCATTCTCCAGCTCTGAACTTAGAAATCACATCAGTTTGCCTGGTTGTAGGTGACAAGCTGGTGGTGTACATACAACATAGACGTTCTACCAAGCTTTTCATTCAGCACAAAAATACCCCAGAAAGACAATAACAGCAAGTCAGAGGCCTGGAGTTAAGTGTGAAAGGGGTAGCTTCCTTCTTCATAGTGAGAGGCTGGGAACCCAGTTCTTTGGCCAAAGCCCCTCTTTACACATTCCTTAAGAATTCAAAATTGCAGGGCTGAAGAGATGGTTCAGTGGTTAAGAGCACTGACTGTTCTTTCAGAGGACCTGAGTTTGATTCCCAGCATCCACATGGCAGATAACAACTGTCTGTAATTCTAAGATCTGATATCCTTACACAGTTATACGTGCAGGCAAAACACCAATCCACATAAAATAAAAATAAGTATAAAAAAAAAGAATTCAAAATTGCTGGGTGGTGGTGGCGGCACACACCTTTAATCCCAGCACTCAGAAGGCAGAGGCAGGCAGATCTCTATGAGTTCAAGGCCAGCCTGGTCTACACAGCAAGTTCCAGGACAGCCAGGGCTACACAGAGAAACTCTGTCTTGAAAAACAAAAACAAACAGAAAAAGGATTCAAAATCATATTTTGTTGAATAGAAAACTGTTATGTTTATTGCAGAGAAATTGGAAAAATTAGATTTAAAACTCTTATCTTTTAGAGAGGAAGTCTATCATAATAGTAAGTCCAGACATGCACAGACAGGCAGTGGCTTTGTTTTGCTCTGTTCTGAGGTGGGATCTTGTCACTTGGCCGAGGTTGGCCTTGGTCTCCCAAGTGCTGGCACCAAGCCTGGCCACACTCCTTACGAAGGTGGAATGCATACATGTTTGGAAACATAATAGTATAAGTATTATATATTTCTCCTAAAATATCTTGCAAACACGCACAATCTGCATTGGATGTGTGGTACTCTGCATACTTCATGTCTTACTTAAATCTCATTGTCAGACATTTAGGTAATTCCCAGCTTTTTACAATAAACTGCAGTACAATAGACACATAATAAGAGTTTCTTCATGACAGCATTTCTTCCTTCCTTCCTTCCTTCCTTCTTTCTTAAGGATAAGGACTTGTTGGATGGAAAGACGACTCTTAGCTGTGTCAAAAGCATCTGATACTTCCTGCTGAAGCATAGTCTCACCCGCACCACTCACATGGCAGCCACATGTGACTGTTTAATTTAAACAAAATTAAAAGTTCACATCCTCATTTGCATGGGGACCACATATGGCAAGTGGCTACTGTCCTGGACAACAGAAACACAGGGCACTTCTGTCCTTCTAGAAAATTCTAACATGCAGTCTAAGTCCATAAAGACCATCAGTTTATACTGTCCCTAGAAAAACAGGACACAGGTGGCCAGTACTGAACACTATAATGCTTTAAAAACCTCTGTCAATCAAATAAGCAAAGTATCTTGTTCAATATTTGCCATTTCTTTAATTACTAGTGAGTGGAACAGAATGTTTTTGCTCACGTATTAATTTCCACATATATTTTTCTTGGGAAATTACGACATAAGGCCATTTTCTAACTAGCTTTTTCACACTAAGATCAGACTTCAGAGAGGAAATAAATTGGGTTGCAAAAACTTTTTCAACTGACTATATGCTATTTTTCATACCCTGCAGAGCACAGTGCTCACATATTCAAATCTCTCTCTGTTCTTCTTCTTTATGGCCTCTGTGTGCCTGTCATTCTCTAGAAGATGTACCCTGAGGCTGCACAGATGTCCTTCACCATTTGCCAAAGAATATATTTTAAAAATAATGAACTCATTCTCCACTTACTTGAAATTCTGCTAAAGACTGACAGGTACTTACATATCTTTCTATTTTGTCCACATATGCTTTGAACTTCACCAAAGTGTATTCATTAATTTTCCTTCTCATATATTTCAATATGAACTGAGAAATTATGTTTTCATTATTCTTTTCCAAAAATGTTTTATACCTTTTGCCTTGGTTGTCTCCCCTCAGAAATAATTGTAAGATGATTCTGCTGAATTTCTTCCATCACCTCAATAAACAAGTTTATAAACTAGACAGAAAGTTGAGTTCAAATTACAGACTTAGGACACCTGATTATGCTCACAACACTCAGGCAATCCTCTGGGGAAATGGTGATTTTTTTTTTTCTATTTTGTTGTTTAAGTATCCCCATGGGTTCTTGGGACCTGTGTGGCTATGCTTTTGTTGTTATTGTTTTCTTGTTTGTCTTTTGAGGAAGTTGCAGGTAACCTGGGTTGGCCTCGAACTCTCTATGTAGTCCAGAAGCCAGCGATCACCTGGCACTTCTGGTCCTCTTGCCTCTGCCTCCCCACTGCAAGTATTGCAGGCATGCACCACCACCACCACCACCACAGTGAATTCATTGGTGTCTGTGGTTCTGGGGACATTCCAGGGAGGCATCCTGTTGGGATGCAGGCCCATCCATGGAGTCCTCCTAAAAGAGCACAACGTGGAGAACCTTTGGTTTCAGACAGTACCAGAATTTCTCAGACCCAGGGACTGCAGCTCCCACCTGATAAAAGCAACAAAAGATTTTCCATTTCTTTGCCTGGGCCTGAATTTTAAGTATCCACCTTCTCGTAAATCTGTAAGAAAGAGATCTCACTTTTTAACCAAAGAATCTGAAGTTCAAAACAGCCTCTACGGAAAAACCAAACTCCAGCAGCAACTGCGAAGCACATTCGGTGTCCAGCGGCCAGCTTATTTTTCAGGACTCTTGTTCCAACTCCCAAATACTTTCCAGTCTGTGAAATTCATCTCCCCACCACTGTGCTGCAAGCGCCTCTTCTGGCACCCGCACAGATCTAAGGAGCCCGGATCTTGAGGGACCTTTTATTGTTGTAGCTGCTTTTCAGCAGAGCGCATGAAGCGTTCTTGAGTGACTGTGGCTTGGCATCCCTGTGGGGATCTGGAAAGTGTTGAACTTACGCAGTTCTCCCTTAAGCAAAGTCCATTTTAGTCAGGAGGCCTATCATGCTGCCTTCATTGGCAACCCATCAGTCAAAAAGCCGACAGCCCAAATTTACCTATATCTCACCTCTGAAGGTAAAGAGCACTAAGGACATTTGCCAGTATCTAAAAGCATTTTCGTTGACACTGCTCAGGCGGAAAGGTGGCAGTGTGACTGGCATCTGTCCATAAGGTAGGGAGCATGGATGGTACTCAGTCCCCTACAAGGCTGAGGTTCCTGCAAAGGACCAGCTGGAATCCCAGAGGTAAAGAAACCGTGTCTTGGACTTCCATTAAGTGCCCAGGGTCATCAGGCATCAAGTCACAAGAACAAAGACCACATTTTGTGGCCAGACATTTGTGAAAGGAGATGGCTAGCTTTGAAGAGTAACCTTGCCCCTTCCTTTGGAAGTGTCTGCAAATTCTACTTCTGGTTACAATCCCTTATCACTAATGTGGGAAGCAATCAGGCAAATAAAGGCAAGGGCATCCTCCCGGGACTCCCTGAAAAGTTTGGAGCCAGCAACAGCAAGAAAAGCAGGCAAACAGCCCTGACCGCTCAAAGCTAGGGACCGGAGCCCAGCAGTGGAGCGCCCTCGGGACCACCCGCCGAAGAGCAGCATCCTCCAGGCACTTACTTGTCCAGGATGAAGTAGAGGTCGAATCCCCCATAGCAAGCTGGTCCCCCGTCCTCGCGGCGTCCCCCGTGTCCAGCGCACACGAGCACGAGCGCAGCCACGCAGAGTACCCGCAGGCCCGCACCCAGGCGCCCCGCGCGATCCATGCTGCAGCGGGAGCGCTGGCCTCTCTTGTATCCGCGGGACCTCAGAGGCTCGCCATACGCGGCCCGGGCTCCCGTCGGGTCCCTTGGCTCCCTGGAAACGCCCGGAAGCAATTGTCCAGAAAAGTTCAAGGGTTTCGTTCTGATTTCCGCCAGTTTTATGCCGGGGTTTCGGGTTTCAGGGACCCCAGGGCGCCCTGCTCAGAAGAGCTGCTAGGCTCGAGCCGTCAGGCCTCTCCCACGCTAAGCTTGAAGCTTTGCAGACGAAGCAGTTCCGTCCCGACGGCTCTTTGTCCTAGATTTTAAGTATGATGGGGTGGGTTTTCAAATTGTTCTTGGTTGGGGCAGTGCGGTGTCTTTGCTCCCTCCCCTCTCCCCTCCTTTCTTTTTCTTTCTTTTCTCCCCCCCCCAACTTTGGCGGAGGAAGAAAGTTCAAAGAGTGCCACCTTGTGGCCAAGGACGGAAAGTGTTGTTGGGTTCCTCTAGACCATGGCTGGGGCAGGAGTGGGTAGGGATTTTTGGTGGCAGGGGATAAATCTCAGAGTTTTCAGGTGAGCTGTAAGCTTTTAATTAACCCTTTCTTATTGTTTTGCTTCTTGCCTTTCCCACATCTGCCTCTCCGTTCTCTCTAGCTTTTCCAAGCTTGTTTTATTTTTATTTTTTCCTCTTCTGCATCTGCGGATACAGTCACTGTAAACATTTGATGAAACCTCATTTCCTTCAAGCAGGGTGGTTCCAACTCCAGGCTGGGTACTTTTCAAACATGAGCCTTTGTGCAAATGAAGCAGGGAAAAACAAGACCTTTGTGATCTGAGCCATCGAGTGACCTTACATAGTTTTATTTCAGATCACGAAGAGCTCTGGTTGAACTCTGCACACAATGCTACCAAATGTGAGGCTTGCCTTGAAACTGCTGCAGGCTTGGGCGACGGCTCTAAATCGTCTCTGCCTCCTCCATGTTTCAGGAAGTCTAGATAACAGGTCTTCCTTTTTGCCTGTGAACTTCGCTATCCCTTTCCATCTTTGATGAAACGCTGAGAAAATAAACAGTGTTCTCAGCAGTTCAGGCCATGGACACTGTCTCACAAGTCCTGTCTTTCTAGACCGGTGGGTCTTCCTTAGCTTGAGTCCCAATTTCCATAGGACACAAGGTGTCCTCCTCACTCTGAAAGTCAATGTACACTCTTGTACCAGTGTCAAGGCTCTTCTAGATAGGTACACTTCCTGCCCTCCACTCAAGGCCTCTCAGACCTTTCCTCCCATTGGCCATTCTGGTAGTTTTCCTCCAAACGTATTCCAATATCTTGGAATGCTTTATCAATCGCTGATTGTGTTTTTAAATGAGCACATTATTAGGGAATCACACTATCTCCTCTCTGAAGTGATCTTTAGAGTGGCCCAGCCTAAGCTCACACACTTCCCACATAAAGGAATATGTAAGTGACTTATTTGATAGTGCAGATTTGTTGATATCTAAGTTTTAAGGCACAAGTATGAGATATTATGGCTTCTCTTCTTCTTGAATCACTTTTCTCTGGGAAGGCTCAGCGGCTGTGGTGGTTATTCTTGGTTGTCAACTTGACTATTTCTGGAATGAATTACAATCCAGAAATGGAGGGTACCCCTGTGATCCAGATCTTAAGGCAAGAAGATAACAAGCCTTTAATCCAGACTTTGAGGCTGGGTGACACCTTCTGCCGGAAGTCCATATATGGGCAGTGGAAGAAGGAAGGGTTTGTCTTGCCCTCACTCTGACAGCATAGGAGCCTACCTCTTCAGAACTCAGCACATACAGAGACCAGCTGAGACGCTCAACCTCATGGGACTGAGCAGCTACTAGATTCTTGGACTTTCCATTTACTGCCAGCCATTATTGGACTACAGCCTGTTAGTCATTCCAATAAGTTCCATATATATGGATGGATGGATGGATAGATAGACAGACAGACAGACAGACAGATAGATAGATAGATAGATAGATATTCCACAAATTCTCTGAAATCCCAACCACCAGCACTTCCACCCAATGTGGCTGGACACTGCTATCCCCGCTGACAACCAACACCAGTCACCAGCCTGATAACTCGGGAGCTGATGCCCCAGAGCCTACCAAGCCTTTGGGTGATTGCAGCTTCTGAGCCCCAAGCGAGCACCTACTTGATCGGGCCCTCCCTGATTCCTGACCTATGGAAGCAGGAGACAGTGTCTGCCTGAATTCTTAGCTGCCAGCTTTGAGGGCAGTCTGACACACAATAACAGGTAACTGTGTCTGTTATCACTTTAACCCTGGGAGAATTTCTGTTGGGGGGGAAGTGACCTGACAGTTTCCCAGACTTGCTTTTCTATGAAGCTTCTTTCAGGGAACACCTACTGGGACCCACATTTCGGGAATTACTATTCACAAGAAAAAAATAAGTAGGGGAAGTAAAAATACTCTGTGTGATGTAAGTTTGCTATACTTTCTTATGTCTCAAAAGAGGAAAACCCTACCATCTTGGCCCTACCAAGCCCTGTGACGAGAAAGAAGGAGGGGAAGTCTACAGAAACCAGTGAGCCAATGAAAGCTGGAAACCCAGGGGTCTAGGCATACAAGAAACTTGAGGACAGTGTAATAAGAAAGTTTGTGAGATTGGCAGGGGAAGAGCCTGAATGTCCCTGCAGGGAGCAGGGACAGGAGGAACCCGGGAGGTTTCGGAAACATCTTCTCTCATCCACAAGCCCTTAGGGTCCTCTGAGCTATTTAAGCATTTGGGCGGTAGATGAATGCCTTGAGGATATAAAAGTCAGCCAGAGGAGCAAACTGGCTCACTGATAGAGCTCTCTAAAGCCAGAGATGCCATTACAGAGGACAGGCAGCAGGAGGAGGGCTCACCAAAATATGCTCATGGAGGAGCAGGGAGGGTAAAAGAGTGTGCCCTGCCCCCAGAATAAATATGGCCCTGGAGAAGGCAGAGAACCGGAGTGTAGCAGCTCCCCCTGCCTTTCTGCCAGGATTTCGCAAAGAGGTCTTTTGATATAAGCTGATCATCTCCAGCATGCTGCTTCCTCAGTCACTACAGCTGCCTTTCCTTCCTCCTCCTCCTCCTCCTCCTCCTCCTCCTCCTCTTCCCCCTCTTCACCCCCTTCCTCCCTCAGCTCTGCAGGTAGAAGCCAGGGTGTGAAGAAATCTAAACAGTACCACAGGCTGCAGAAGTCGAGAGAATAAGCCCTAGGAAACCCTCATTAACTTGACCAGTGCCAATTTCACTAAGGAGTGTCCAGTGGAGAAGGGTGGAGGGATGTGATCCTGTGCTGTCTCCAGGAAGGGAACACCTTTCTTTCCAGGAGACAGGAGAAGAAGGAGGTAGTTTTTGACTATTCAGATGTTTTATCTGCAATAGGTAAAGTACCAAGATAGTTAAGGATCCCATAAATTTCAAACTGTTTTTCAAGAGAATTTGCCACTAGACTGATGTGCCAAGGCTTCAGTCTGGCACAGAAATTGCCATACCAGAGAGGGCTGAGTTTCTTCCATTAATATTTATTATAATATTATATATGCAACAGTATATTTATATAGCAGAGGTTATTAAATATGACATGCCTACCTATCGGCTTCTTACTGACTCATTCCCTTGTGAACACCTCCCTCCCGTGACCCAGGTCCTCAGTCAGGCTTCAGACACTTCATAGGTGCTGTATCACACTGGCCATCACATGTCCATCACAGTGTTGTCTAATACTCCCAGAATCTCACTGGGTACAAAGTACTCCTTTGGTTATTGATAAAGGCCCTGAAAAAGGCCCCAGACAGTACAGAGTGAATAAACGTGTTTTCCCTGATAAATAGTTGCCAACAATATGAAAAGATCTGATACATTCTAGTACACATTACTATGTTAATCTGGTAAACACACTTCCTGTAGGTTCTTGGGTGTCTCATTGGTCACCAGGCCCACACACCATGTATAAAAAGGTCAGGGGAGTATTTGTCAGAGGCAGTTTATCTTGAACAACAGAATTTCTGAAGAATCTGAGTCATGTTGGCTTTGATGAGGAGATAAACAAAAATGCCAGTAATCAAGCAGAGCCTAGGCACTAAAATAGTCTGCAGGAGGGTGTCATGGGGTACCCCAGAGGCCAGAAAATCCACAACTTCAGTCCAGAAATGGACAGAGCTGTTCAACTCAGGAACAGCAATACTCCCATCAAAGCCAAACTGAGTCTAGCTTCAAGTAGGTTCAGTATAAAATAGTCCTTGATTTATTTCAAAGCACCAGCCCAAAGTCCTGATAGCAACCCTTGATGAAACACACTCGACCCAGAGCCCTCCAGAACATAAGTTTATAACGTAGATGGGTTGATTATCATCCCAAGACAGATCCTATATAATCTGATTCACAAGCTAGCTCTGCTAGGGCCACACGCCATCTATATTAGTCATTTTCTCAACGTTGGGACAAAGAAGCAACATGGACATCTTTAAATAGGAAGGGATACAGTCTCTGATGGTGATGAGAACTTGAGGCGGCTGGTCGCATTGCATCTAAGGTCTGGAAGCAGAAAGCAATGAGTACCAGGACTCAGCTGGGGCTCTAGCCTGTGGAATGGGCTCACCTACAGTCAGGGTGGGTCTCCCTACTTCAAATGACCTAATATAAAAACTCTCTCTGAGGTATGCTGGAAGGTTTAGCTACCAGGTGATTCTGTAATGCTGGCAGTCAGCCTTCTGAAGAGCTCATTCCCTGGCCTTTGCTGAACAAACTGTTCATTTCTTGTAGCGTGGAGACTAGGCCAAACTGCAATGGGTCAGTATAGCACAGAGTCATGAAAAGCTTGGAACTTACATACAAACAATGGAAAGCTATCGTAGATAAGTTGAAGCCAACACAAAGCTAGTCACAAATCAGGTCAGTTCAGTGCCAAGTCTGCTCAACTCTGTCATATTTAAAGGTCCTATTCACAGATTCCAGACCAATTCACACTGATGAGAGAGCAGAGAAAGTCTCTCCAGGCCTGTCAAGCCCGTAATTGTTTAGATCCTTCCAATGGCTGCTGCTGTGAGGACTTCACCAGAGAAGACTACTTGGACATGGGTTCAAGTCTATAAAAAGTCTTTATTAGCCAGCCAGTGACTACCCTGGGTGCTCAGGACTCCAGTGTCACTCAGAGCATTTCCCAGAGTGAGATTTCAAGCACAGAAACCATATCCTGGGTTGATACACCTCAGTTAGCAAGGACAGTTAGCCAGAAACAGAACTACAGAAGCTGAAGAGCAAGGGCAGAACCTTTAGAGACTTTCCCAGAACTATTGATTAGGTCTTTATTCTTGCTTTGGCATGTGTTGCTGCCTATGTGCTGGGTTTAAAGACTGAATGGTATTTCCATCATGGAGTCAGTTGTGCTAAGGTCTGGGGCCTTGTTATGCTACTTTCTAAATTGCATGCGAGTTACCCTCATAGTATATGGGTACATGATCCATGTGCGGATGGGATGTGTGGATAGGTGCTGTGAAAGAGGCTTACTCATTGTGGCATAACCCCATGGAGCCCTTCAAAGTACAAATATCTGTAGAATACCAGAAATGAGTTCAGGGATTTGAGGAATAGAAATAGTGGTGGACCATTTTGCTTTCTTCTTTGTATCATATCTTCTTCTTCCCTGATGAAAACTACCAGAACATGCAGAATTACTGTCCATTCTCCAGAACTAGTTAGGGTGATCTGCACATGAATAGCAGAGTCTCTAACCAAGCTGTTCAGGTGATGCAGTTCTGCTCCTACTGGCTGTACATGTTCCTTGGCCTACCATTAACTCAATTCCCAATGGCATAATAGAGAATAATGTTGTGTATCTCATTGGGTTGTTCAGCAGATCAACAAGATAATATATCACCCATAGCCTCAGGAAGAACTCAATAAATCTGGGGTTTTATTGTTATTGGAGGGCTCTGAAAAATTGCACTTGAACTTCTGGAACCATTTTCAGATCATGTGATTTTTCTAACAATGAATCAAAACTCACTTTGTATGTAGGCTATTCATATTATCAACCGTGAAAATGCAAAGATGAAGACTTTAGCTCATCCAGGAACAACTGGGAATTGGTGGTTTCCTAGGATGCATTAGGACACAAATGGAAAACAGACTTAGGCTATCAATTATAACCCATTGGCTAAAGTCTATTTCCCACCAGCCAAGAATGTTAAATAGCTAAGCTCCAGTGGGATGTCTGTGTGCAATCAACAACTAGTGATTTCCTTTCTGTTACTCAAAACTTTTTTATTATTACTCTCTGTGCGTTCATGTGGTGCGTATGTGTATGTGTGTATGTGTGTGTGTGTGTGTGTATGTGTGTGTGTGTGTAGGTGCTCATGTGCATGTGAATGAAATGTGTGAGGTGTGCTCATGTATTTGAAATATTTGGTGTGTTTGTATATGGTATATGCAGTATCTGTGTGGTGTGTGTATAAGATATGTGTGTGGTGTGTGGGGAGGTTGTGATGTGTGTAGTGGATTGTGTAATGTTTGGTGTAAGTATTTATGTATGTGAGGTGTGTGTGTATGTATGCATGGGGTGGGAGCTATGCAAACTATAACATGAACACTGGATGTCAGAGGACATCTTTGTTCTCTCCTTTTTGAGAGTTCTAGGATCCACTTTAGGATTTTAGGCCTGCTTGGCAAGTGCCTTTATCCACTGAGCCATCTTGCTGGCCCTTATTCTGATTTTTGAGATGTATAGATCCATTTAAAAAGCACAGATTGGGGTGAATCTGGGAGGAGTTGGAGGAGGAGAGGCAGGTGAATATAATCAAAATATATTATATGTATATATGAAATTCTGAAATACTCAATAAAACATTATATTAATAATAAGTACACTTACTATTCATTCTTACTAACTTGTTCACTGACTCAAATCCTTTGCAGATATCTACTGTGATGACTCATCTTTATGGTCAGCTTGACTAGATTTGGACCCCCCAGGAAGTGCACTGGGGGTGAGCATAAGTTTCTACAGAGTTAACTGAGGAGAGACTGAGGACCCACCCTAAACATGGGTGCCAAGACTGAGATGGGGGAAGAGGTGGAAGGCCCAGTGAGCGCCAGCGTGCATCCCTCGGCCTCCACTTGCACCTTCATCCTTTCTCCACCAGGATGACTGTGTCTTCAAACTGTGAGCCACGGGGGACGCTCTTCCTTTCTCAGTATGAGAAAAAGTAACTAATATGCATAATGGGCGAATACATAATGATAGCTTGGACTTTCACAGAGATTATCGGGGAGGCAAAAATGTATAACCAGCATTGGCACAAATTATTTTTATCCTCTCTGAGAAGAAACTCAACATGTCTCTTCCACTCCATCATGACAAGTCCAAGAGAATAATAGCATCTGGGTGATACATACATGGAGATAACTTGTTTCTGTTACAAAAGGTTTCTGACCCTGTTCAGGTCAGAGGTCCAATCTGCCTGTGGTGGCCTATTTTATCCCCCCAAAAATGACTCAGATGCTTATATTAATTTCATCCTGTTTGGCCTATGTCTTGGGCACATTGCTAGCTAGCTCTTTCATCTTAATTCAACTCATTTCCATTAATCTGTTCTGCCATGTGGCCTGTGGTCCTTAGCCCACCTGTATTCCTACATACTTCTTCTTTGGCAGCTGGATGGAGTCTGTCTGACTCTGCCCTCCTTCTACCTATCTCTCCTCTGATTCCTCCACCCACCTCTACAGTGCTCCACACAGGCCAAAACAGTTCCTTTATTTATAGCATACAGATGAACATTCCCACCACATGTTCCAGAGTGAGTGAACTAAGAAAACACAAATGTCTCTACTCTGGTGAGTTCCCATTACTAAGAGACCTAAGAGAAATCATGGAAGAGTCATGACATTAAGATTTAATTCTGGAGAGATCGACTCCCTAGCTGTGGTGGTGGTGACTCAGGTGAATTTCAGGGAAGATAATTGTCAAATATGTCCAGCAAGACAGCAAACACAAACAGCAAAGCCCAGGCTAGGAGAACTGTGCAACAGTTGAGATTAGAAGTCTCCATCGAAAGAATAAAGGTCTCAAAAGCATCTGCAGACCTGATGTCATACTGTGAGGAACATGCCCAGGGCGACCCTCTGCTGATGGGCATTCCGACCTCGGAAAACCTATTCAAGGATAAGAAGACTTGCATCATCTTATAGTAGACCGGGGAGCAACCCCTCGTCTCTTAGCGCATACCACAGCAGCAACCTGAAGAGATGCCTTCAGCTTACCCGGTAACCACAGCTAGTAACTAAAACACTCTTCTCTTGGAATAACAGACCCTGAAGTCTCTCTCTTCCAAGTTGTCCTTTCTTCACCCTTTACTGATTTAATACAGAGTAACAATCTTACTTTCTGTTTGGTAACTATGGTATCACGTTGGGTTACTGTATAAGGAAAGTGGCAGGGGAGTTGGGGAAGCTTGTCTTTACAATATACAGTTGATTAAGAATGCTAATTGCCTAAGCACCAGTAAATTAAAATTTCAAAAACCACTTCAGTCCGAAACCTTTATATTATGTTCTTAATGAGACTTTTGCCAACCTCTCCCCACACAGGAGGCCTGGGGAGGCAGGTGTCTACAGTCATATCTTTTTGCGCTATCGACACTAACCACACTGAAACTTCCTGCTGTCAGATCTGCCCCACACAGTTAGAAGTCTGTGTAGGTAAAATAACAGATTCTTTCCATATAATTTTTGTAGAAGAAGGTAATGAGAATATTGTGAAGCTCATCCTCATCATAATGAGCTGATGCTGCTGTCCCCTCTCTTGGAATACTGCTACTCGGTAGGCTGCAGTAACTGTGCCAATTAAAAAAAAATTAATTCTGTGCTACACAATTGCCTCAAGCTTATGTGAGAGATCCAGGATGCTGGTGCCCTATCCTAATCCATCAGAACTCACCAGAGCATGGGGTGTGCAAACAGAGCTGTAGCTAAAGAAACGTGTGTTTATCTGACATGTTGGCTCTGACCATTGAGCCCTTTGTGAATTGCTTGAGAGCAATAAGAACTGGGGCAGATTTTCAGAGCTCAGTAAATGTGTGCCCAACCAAATGAGTATCTAAGAGGTTGGCTCATCCTGGGTCCTTGTATTTGAAACCATCTGCTCTTTGCTATGGCCAAAGTAAAACCTGAGTTAGTGTCATGTATTAGGCATGAGGCTCAGCAAGTTTTCTGAGTAGGGACCAATTCTAAAGCCAGAGCACACTTGTCAAAAATGAGAACTCCAGGCATGGAGAGCAATGGGATTCCAACCTTTGTTTTCTTCTCCATTATATTTTCCTTCATGGGTGATTGCTGTGTACTCTTAATCATGTTATAAATTTAGGCTTATTAACTTGTGCCTTAAACCCAAAGAAAACAGTGGAGTCAATTAATAAACATATAAAGAAGGCCAGGGGGAATTATTATCTTTGGGTTGAAATAGACAAAAACACTCAATGGAATTATTACAAATCTGAGAGCCAAAAAGGAAGAAATAAAGACCGGTATTCAGAAAACTGTTCCTTAGCACTTGGGTCTGCCAGAGGCAAAAGGAAAGCCTTGGGTGGTAGATAAGGAGGAGTCATGATTTGATGTTGGGACAGAAACTTACCAAGCCTGGACATCATGGGAATTCATTACATACTTTCTGAGTAACAGGGTTGGCTTAGAACACAGTTCTTGATCGTGCACTCAATTCAGGAACTATGGGAAAGAGGAGATGGGAAGCACTGGTGCTTTAGGCATACACATTAGATATTTTTGGAATGCTTTTCCCACATGGTGAAAGCTTCCTATAAATCATGTTTTCCTAACACAGAACTGCTACAATTGAATTTCCTATTCTTCACTGCTCTTGAATCTGGTTGTATGAACTGCAGCATTGCTGTGCCTCCTCAGTTGGGCTGACTCACCTTTGCTCTCAGATGTCCCTTTATAGATCTTTGTTTCAAAGTTTCCAACACACTCTTCATCCCTATTAATTGATACCATACATGTATATTTAATTACAAAATTATAATCCAAAATAGCTCTTTGCATTTTATATTCAGGAGCAATGTGCAGATGAAGAGATTATGGGAGCGGGAGTTGTGTGTATGCTTAAATGCTATCGTGGGTGATGAAGAGGAGTAAGGAATAACGAGCTGGGCGAGGACCCAGGAGAACAGCAGTGATTTCAAAAAGCTTGGACTAGATGGGAAGGAATATCTAGGAGGGACCAGTCCTGCGTGTCAGCTCAATAGAAGGGAAGGAATATCTAGGAGGGACTAGTCCTGCGTGTCAGCTCAATAGAAGGGAAGGAATATCTAGGAGAGAACAGTCCTGTGTGTCAGCTGTCGTGCAGAGGCAGAGCACTGTAAGGTCTTCACTAGACTTAACATCTAGAAGTACTTTGATGATTTTTATGAATCAAATGAAATGAAGCATGGGAGAAAAACTCACAGCGCAGCAGATGTAAACCAACGTGCAGCATCAGGTAACCCCGGGGGAATACACACTGGTTTTTAAATATCATCTTGCCACAGTTCAGAATTACCTGTGCAGGGATTCTGAGCTGATGGAGGTCTGTATCAGGTTGGTCTGTGGGGAACTGACTTAATTGTTAATTGTTGTGGGAAGGTCCAGCCCCCTGTGGGCAGTATTGTTCTTCTGGCAGGTGGGCCAGAGCTCGCTAATTATGACCCTGAGCAGCGCTCCTTCACGGTTCCTGCCTGACTTCCCTCAGTGTGAACCAGTGACCTGGAATATAAGCCAAACAAGCCCATTCTTCTCAAGCTGTTTTTGTGAGTTTTATTATTTTTACCATTCCCAGTTTGATTCTAGTGAGATTCGGAGAATAAGGTTTTTGTCACCATCTGTTCCACGGATAAAGTCTGACCATACTGATTAGTGCCTCTCACCTAAGGGAAGGGCGCAGAGAAACACTTATTTCCCTCAGCTTTACTATAGTCTGACCGTGTGGCTTCTGCCTGCTAGCTCGTGGCTATCTGACCACAGGCGGGCAGAAGATGCTTACTACGAATGCTGCTGAGATTCCACGAGGGCTTCAATAGTTGACTGATGTGGTTGAAATCACTTACCGTTCTGCTCCAGGGCAGTCAGTTCATCTATGTAGGAACCAGTTTTTGACTCCAGCTTGGCTTAAGGCACCCGTTAGACTATCCCAGTGGGTACAGTAGGAGATGGGCGGTGTCAGCTGTGTGCAAGCTCTGAAAGACCTCTGTTATTTCTTCTCTAGAAGATTCTTAGCAAATTGCTGGAGCAATATCTGTGCTAAATTTCACGTGTTGAGAAATTTCTTGAGCAATTTCCACAGAATAAATTAACGGAAGAGGGAGGAGCAATTTGCTTCCCTGGAGCATGAAAGGTAGTAATTGTCGATTTGGTTTCCCTGTGTGGTCAGCTAAAGGATTCAGAGGCTCTGGGCAGGCTGAGATCTCTGTTGCATGGGCGTGAATGCGCACGTGTGTCCTAAACTCTGGCCTTTGATGCTCTTCACAATAAGCATAAGGGACATGGCTTTCATCTAAGTCTTAGTTTGTGAAACTGATGCAGATCACAGCACTGTCTTACTGTCTTTCAGATTCTATACATGTTCTGTCACTGAACGAATGGATGGATTTGTGTGGGAATAAACCCTGGACCTGTCCTATCATGGTAAAAACTCGCCATGAGATATGTTTTAAGTGAGGTTTATTTTGAGAGAATCACTTACAAAACAGAGAAGATTTTGAGACAAAGTGAAGGGATAAAGTTGCAACACGCCGAAGCGTTTCTATGGAAACCTCCTCCCACCCGAGCTGCTGGCCCAGAGCCCCTCTGCCATCACGAGAGCTCTGCTCGAGAGAACGCCTGCTTCCTGTCTCTCTCCAGGTGTTGTCTGAATCTCGTTCTCATTGACCACGCCCCTCTCAGCTTCTGCGCTCTGCCACAACCCGTACACATGAACAGTTCCTGATTTCCCGCTATATCTCCTCGTTTTGTCTAAATAGGAAGGTTCTAAACTAGGTATAAAACTACATACTATTGGGATCATCATAAGACAATGTCTGGGAAAGAGGAAGGTACTAACATAAGTGAGGTCAAACTACCGCTAACAAACCACAACTACAAAGTGCAATTTAATATCTAAAATGTTGATATGAGAAAATGCACAGGGATTGCTTTAAGGCTGTTTATCTTAAACAATAAAGTTCTAACACCTGAGTGTCTTTGCTGAAATGTGAAGTAATAACAACCTCAACTATCTAATCTTCAACACCATCAAGACCTGAGAAGGAAAATATATACCTAAAGTTGGAAGCATGAAGTAACTTCCAGAATTTAGGCGAAGACAACGACAGTTAACTACCTAGACAGTCATCCACCACTTCTCTGTACAACGGGAGCATCCATCCCTGTGGCTACTGGCCTATGATATCTGACAAGTCTCCATAGAAGCAGGGTATTTTTGGGTCTTATCCTGTCTAGGCAGGCTTCGGCAGTCTCTATCCCTCATCCTGCAGGTCCATTTCAGACAGTGTGCACGCTGACAGCAGTCGGGCCAAGTGCAGTCCTTTGCCCTTCAGGCCATTATTCGCCAAACTAGACAATCTCTTTGCAAGATGTCTGTGATGTTCAATACCACCTTGAGAAAGGAACGGTGATGCCAGGAGTTGTCATGTCTCTCAAGGCCAAATCCGAGATAACAAAATATTGAATACCATATTCTCTCGGTCTATGAAGTGGTTGAAAACACCTATCTTTTTGGTATATTCTGACATGTTTCTGAAAAGCCTGAGTATCCTGATTGTTAGGTGATAAATCTGAGTAACCATAATCTGCAATCCCAATCAACCAAGAAAGTGAGGCTAACATTGTAAAAATAGGCATTCCAAAATGAGTGTATAGCTCCTTCAAATAATTTCAAGTATAACAATCTTAGGAAAATTGACCAAAATACACATTTTTGTACCAAATGACAACAATATCCTAACTATATATCATTATATATAAAAATATATCTAAACAGATTTATATAAAACAACTCGTTTGTATAGTACAACAAATGTTATGACTATCATAAATAATTAGAGATAGAAATTGCATTATGGAAATGACAAGGCACTTAATACACATCAACGTGCAAAATATTTTAGACAGAGGTAGACACGTGCAAAATAGGGCAATTATACATTTAACTTTGCATCAATATATATTATCCCAATCAGACATATAGATTAATTTCCCATTTGTGTCAATATACAAACATTCGTACCATGTTCAACTTTGTATCAATATACATATTATCTAAATCAAACATATAAATTGATTTCCCATTTGTATCAATATACAAGCATTTGTACCATGTCAATTCATTTTTCATCCATCCTTTGGTTAATAGTTGTTTGCAAGTATAATGATCTCCTATCTGTTCCCTTTTCTTTCTCTCTCTCTCTCCTTTTTTTTTCATCTATAATACCATTCTATCCTCTACCCAAGATTAACTTATAACCATCGTACCAAAATGATAATTGACCATAACCCTCCCTTGGATGACCAACTTATCGGAAAAGGGACGTAGTTCTTTCATTAAGTTGCTTTATGCTGGCCTGTGGGCGATGGTATCTCTGTGGGGTCCTGTAAACTAAACAATGGTTAAGTCCTAATGAAGTAACTGTAAACATATATATATATATAACCATTCCACAAATGTCTATAACCATTCTCATTATACTGAGTGAGTCCATCTGAAATATTTGCTAAAGATATGGTAAGAAACTATCTTACGACTGTCCTGATTGGTCTATACCTCAAAAGTGATCACTGAGTGACATACAGCAGGTTCCTTCTTACTCTGTCTCAATGTGTGTTTTTTTTATTGGTGGGGGCCCCATCTTCCTTCTGGATGCCTTGTAGAGTGCTGGTAGGAGAAATCATTTTTAATAGTGAAGGATCCAGTGGATATTATCCATTGAAGATATTGAACCATCAGAAAGTATTGTGTGCAGAAAAGATTTCTAAAGTAAGAGAGTAAAAAATGCAGAAAGGAATAAGATTTAAAATTTAAAATAAAAGTGAGATAAGATTGGTCCCTATATATTTCATCTATTTTCTGTCCCACTTCAGGTGGCTTTTCTCATGTGAGACAGAATTTTTAAAGTTTTATTTACCAATACGCTTGGGTTTAGAGAGGGAGAAAGCCACTTGCTCCATCTCCAAAGCCAGCCTTTTTTGTTACCAAACCAGGACCTCCTACATATATATAAATACATAATCATTAGATATAGATGTACAGTTGTGAGAATAGAGAAATTACCCTTAGTGCCTGTCAGTGTCAGGTGTCCTTGTAATCCCCTGTAGTCCTTTTAACATTTCAAAAGTCTGAGCATTCAGTATCCTTTTAGCTTTGTGAAGAGGGTTGTATCCATTCTTCTATAAAAACAAGATTGAGACCCTGCCCCACCTTAATTAAGTGAATGTTCCTTACCACATATCCAATTGTATTATCGGCACACGAGCCATTACTCCTCCTCAGGAGGGTTCTCCTTTTCGATCCGGTTCTTTATCAATCTCGTTGGTACCCATATTTTCTCTTTTCCTGTGGAAACAAAAGCAAAACCCCTACCCCAACGAAGCACATGCCCTCGCTTCCATTCTGAAGTTAGTACATCCTTAAAATAAACAGGTTGATTCAACTCAGAAGTTCTTTCTATTACCCAGTGTTTCTCTGCAGCTGAAGTTCCTTTCTCATCAGCATTAAGAAAGTTTAATGTCAACAAGGTACTATGTAATCTCTCCCTAGGTTTTTTCATACCACCTTTCTGTTTATGAAGCATCTCTTTCAAGGTGCGATGGGATCTTTCCACAACCGCTTGTCCAGTGGGGTTGTGTGGTATCCCAGTAACGTGCTTTATCTAATAATATCCAAAAATCTGCTTCATTTTCTGGGAAACATATGCTGGAGCATTGTCAGTCTTAATTTGCTCAGAAATTCCCAATATGGCCATGGCTTCCAGAAGGCGAGTGAGTACTGCATTAGCATTTTCAGAACTCAGGGCCGTAGACCACTGCACTCCTGAGTAGGTGTCAATGGTGTGATGAACATATTTCATCTTACCAAATTCCAGGAAGTGAAACATGTCCATATGCCAAATCTCATTGCTCCTAGTACCCTTAGGATTACTCCCAGTGGGCAAAGATGGTTGATTATAAATGGAACACTTGTCACACTTCCGCAAAATTTCCTTGGCTTGATGCCAAGTGATGAGAAAACTCCTCCTTAATCCCTTGCTATTGACATGATGCTTCTTGTGAAATTCTGAGGCTTCTACCACATTTCCTATCAATAACTGATCAATCTCATCATTACCCTGTGCTAAAGGGCCAGGAAGGCCTGAATGAGCCCTGATATGTGTTATATACATAGGATTTGTTCTATTTCTGATGATATCCTGTAGCTGTACAAACAAGAAGGTTAATTCTGTATCATCAGGAATGAAGTCAGCAGTTTCAATATGAAATACAACTCCTGCATAGTGAGAGTCAGTTATCAGGTTAAGAGGTCCAGGAAAATCTAATAACACCATAATAATGGCATACAGTTCTGCCTTCTGAACAGAATCATAAGGACTCTGTGTCACCTTACTGAAGTTTTCTGATTTATAACCAGCCTTTCCTATTTTATTTGCATCAGTAAAAATTGTAGGAGCTCCAGAAATAGGTTTATCTTGTACCACATGGGGGAAAAATCCAATTAGTCTTCTTTATAAATTGAATTCTTTTGCTACAGGGATATTTATTATTAATCTCCTCCAGAAACCCACTACAGGCCTTTTGCCAAGGTTCATTGTCTGCCCATAATTGATCAATTTCCTCATTGGTCAAAGGTACAACAATTTCAGCTGGATTCTTTCCAGTCAATTGTCGAAGCCTGAATTTTCCTTTGAAAATCAAATCTGAAATCTTTTCAATTTATGTTTTTAGTTTTTTACTTGGTCTATGTGGTAGAAATATCCATTCTAGCATAATATTTTCCCTTTGCATTATGACCCCTGTAGGGGAATATTCAGAAGGCAAAATAACCAGGATGCAGTCAAGGTCTGGGTCTATACGGTTAACATGTGCTTCTTGTAATCTCTTTTCCACCAATGCTAATTCTTTCTCAGCTTCAGCAGAGAATTCCCTGGGACTGTTCAGATCCTTATCTCCATCTAAAGTTTTGA